>JAAXYW010000218.1:0-49632 GCA_036851895.1 Orthonychiurus folsomi
ATGGCGGGAGAATCCATGGTTAATTGGCACACACGCAAATGGATACGTGAGAAATCCACGGTTGTTGGAGTGTTGATTACGGGTTTGGAATTGGGGATGGTTAATCAGAATGGGAGTTTGCACACAGGTGGACAGGAATTGGCAATTATTACAATTAAACAAATGCCGACGGGGATTTAGGAAGCTGATGAATTTCCCGTTTACCCACATCAACATTGATTGCAATTTTAAATCATCCCGCGGCGACGGCAGGCCTGTCCCTGTCAATGGATCAAACAACAAACGAATTTTACTGTGTATTTACTGACTCCATGCAGAGCGTGACCCCCATTGGTTAAATAGGAAAAGGAAATGAGCAAATAATAAACCCCAAATGACTGGCTGACGGACGGCGGGAAATACAAATTAATTTGAAATGATTTTGTGGGAGATTCGCATTTGGCTCTGACACGCCTCAATCTCAAGAAAATGGGAAATTTGATTGCAATTTGAGGACGGATTTGGACCAAGTCGCCAAATTCGTTTTCTTGATGACAAGAAAATTTTGTGTGTCAATTTGCACCGTGCGTACGTATGTACGCGTCCGCACGTTACGTACGTATCGTAGGTTCCCCTTGTCACTGTCACTGTCATTAGGACAATTTTTTTTTGTGTTTTTTTTTGTCACATAAAAAACCCAGCACATCGTCCGTGGAACAGATTGGCGGACAAGAGTGTCGTTTTTTGAAATGTATTTTTGTGCCCAAACCTAATAACCTTCGCCAGCTGGGAGGGCATGAGAAAAGATAATGACTTAATGATGGCCACCAATGGCACGGCACGGCGGGTATTTTATTGTATCCAATTCTTTGGAAGATGTATGTAGGATATTGTGAAATAATCACATTTCATTGGGGTCGCTCGAATTTTCTGATGCCTTGGCTAATGCTAATGCTATTTCTTGCATTACCGCGTTGCTGTATTATTGCTGCAATTCTCTTTGGATCTGTACTCGTGCTTTTTATTACATACTAGGTATACCCCTTTTTTTTGTGAGAGTACACTATATACATATGTACAGTAGCAGTCATTTCCCATACAGTACGTTACATCGCCCTGTTTTGTGTTGGGGCTAATGTGCTGTAATTTTCTGCTCTGTGTCAGTCTGGCCTGAAGTTAAGGCCGTGTCATTCTATAATGAAAGGAAAACAGACATTGGAGGCCTTCGCGTTCCAACTTACTTTTCAATTTCAATTACTTGGCGGGTTGAGTCCCTCGTATGTACGTAAATGGGAGCATATGGGAATCCTACTGTGTCGTTTTCCAAATCCCATTTAATTATGCTGTCATTAAGATCCGATTTACGTACGCGGGACGACGCACGACGTTTGGTGACATTCGGGGGCGTGGGATTTCTTTTATTTGTGTTGCATAATGTCGTGGATCCGTATCGTCCTTCACATACGGAGCGCAGAGGGATTCATTGGATTTTCTCGTGTGAGTTTGAATTGTTGTGAAATTGGAAGTTTTCTTTCTTAAAAATTTGGCGCAAAATTTGAAAGATTGTCGTCCCAGTTTTTCATCGGATTGTTGCTTTCACTTGATGGTCTGATCTTCTAGCCAGCCAATCAGCGCGCCGTCGTCCTTTACGGATGGCAGGAATCGATGAATTTCCCACACTACACTGTACAGTGTAATATTTCGAATTACAGAATTTGGATGATGATCGTTTTGAAGAGCAAAGGATTTGATGGAAGCAGTCAAAGCTTTGGGCGACAAAGGTTTGATTTCCTTCGTTTGATTCTGACAGCCACACGATTTCCTTTCATTTCCACTTGACATGGAGATACGGGAGCCTGTAATTCAGGACAGGACAGGGCAGGACTGGATATTCCAAGCTAGGAATATTTTGTGTATGGAAAATGGAAGTTGGCTCCAAGTCGATATACGTACGTACGTACGTCGCACGGTATGGGAAATTGTAGCCATCGCACTGTGAGAATACTCATCTCTGTCCGTGGATGGAGATGGACCAGATTTGAGTGACTGACGACTCACTACATTTGGCCATGGTCTCCCGAAAACAAGTTCAAAGGAATGAAATGGAAAGTGAACATTTCCATAGCATAGCATACACCATCATATTCTAATTTTATCCTAATGTAGAGGGAAATTTGATTTAATTGTTGGCGTACGCCGGGCCGGGCCGGTAAGGAGTGTGAATTAATTCTTTGTCATCCAATTAATTAAAGAATACAATTGTAGATTGCAAATTTGCAAATATGGATATTGTAAGATCAAGATTTGTTTCATAGAAAGTTGAGATTCGACGACACTCCTTATTTAGGGAGCGTCTTTATTATTTGATCTTCATTTTGTTTGTATACTGGTAGGTGGAAAAGTGCAACAGCAGCGGCGCGGTCGATTGGTCAGCGGCGAACGTCTTGAAGTACTTTTGTTTTTCTCTTTGTCCACGCACTGGTTTTGATCTCCTTCAGTTTTTATTGATGAGAAAAAGTAGACGTACGTACGTAAGGTACGAAGACTGGACAGGTTGGTTGGTTGGTTTGCTGGGAACAAAAGTTCCGTCCGAGTTTTTGGATGAACATCTGGCTCTAGTCAAGGCAAACCAACCAACTTTGTTTCAAACAAAAATATTGCAAATGAAAATCAGTCCACTTCTCTTTGTGAGCGCAGCACGACCATCCCATGCCATGACGTACATTTATCACGTGTTAAATCTGACAAATTCCACGTGACACCCTTCATTTAGCCCTACACCACCTGGCAACCCCTCCTAATTCCATTCCGTGTTAAATACCCCCTCTCCCATTTAAGAAAACTGGATGCTCGGAATATAAAATTAAAGAAGAGCGACGTATGTACGAGTAAGGGCGTGGGTCTGGAGAAAGTGATTCCAAGTTTTACTTTTACTTTCACCGTATGCTGTAATACGTAGCATAGCATATAGCATGGCATAGGCATCAGGGCAGGGCTGCAATACAAATACACGACGAGGACGGACCATGCATGGCATGGCATGAATTGCATGCAAATTGGGCACAGCTGGTCCAAAAATCTATACAAAACCTAAATATGTAATGTAAGGGATGGGGTATGGCCATTACCATATCATGGATGGCAGAACGCGTGAAAACTTTCGTTCGGATCTTGACTGAATGAGGATGGCCCAAGCTAGGCTCGGACTTTTTTTTTAACGGTTTGAGATGTAAATTGATGGATTCGAAACAGCCTGGGTCCATATGGAGTGGATTTGGGACGGACGACGAAGGAAGGGATTCAATATCCTTAAAGCCACCAGCTAAAAAAAAACTGAATGCCAAGTTCATGGGTAAAAGGCCTAGCCGTCATCTGGATCCACCCGATGGAATTAAATTTTGTATTGTAAACATATGAGGTTTCGGCCTGGGAAAAAATTATGCAGCCCGGCGTGTGCTTACGCATACGTACGTATACGTTCGCCGTGTGTAGAAAAATGCGACATTAATGAATTATACATTTTTGGAAGAGGAGGCGGATATTTCAAAAATATTCAATTTGTGTATGTACGCACACTGTACGCGTCATGCGTCGTATAAATGACAATGGTGAAGAATTCAAATAATGTTTCGTTGCAAATTGAGTTCACGTACGTAGACGGGCGCGACGTAATTTGACATGGGGAAGAGGGAAATGGATTAGATGCATTTCATGTCATGCTAAAGCACAGCATCCCAATAAATTCCATTTTGACACTTTTTAACACGCCCATCCCTCCAGCCCACGAGGCCAACATTCCATTTCTGACAATAGACGCGCGCGCGTGCGACAAGGGATGTAAATAATGTATGTAATGTACGACATTTTTTGGCAAAGCCCTCAAGCCACCCTTTCGAATCAGAAGTTAATTAGCACAACTGGGTTAATGGGATTATCGGCACTGCGCAGGCGCGGTACCGCGCTAGTGACTGTGTGTGCACAGTTACCAGTTGGTATGGTAAGGCGAGGACGGAAAAACTTCGTCGAAACAGGCACCCTTGCATGGAAATTTATATATAAATATTTTCTGCATCATTTTGGCACGTAGGGGTGCGGAGGCAAGGTTTTGCTTTACTTAAGTGGATTTCTGGGCTTGTAATTTGTGGAAGGGAAAGGATTTTGGAGGGGAGGACTACCTCCGAAAAACCCACCGGCTTGACACTAATGGGATAAATGTCGGGTGGATTTCGGGATGGTGTGGATTTTCCTTCAGCTGAAGCATAAATATGGCCATATTGACACTCATAAATTTGAATTGGTGACACTTTACAGGGAGGCTTAAATGAGGCAAGCATGCATGGGAAAATCCATCCGCGTCCTTAGCATCACAACAGATGTGGTTTGCATTTTAAAATTATGTAGGCAAGATTTTTTGTGTTTATTGACACAAGTTTTTTTAAATATTAAATTCCCGTCCCTTCAAGCCACGCCCACGCCCTCACCCTTCAGGGAAATCCAATCGTTTAATTTTTATTAAACTCCTACCCTAATTATTATTATCTCGATGGCTTTGCCTTGCAGGTGTGGCGCTGTGGTTCTGCGCATGCGCAGAGCCACAGCTGATACATGTATAATTGTTCAAAATAAAATCTCGTTTGTTACCCCTGAAGGGGGATGGGCTGCACTGCACCGCACCGCACTGGCAGACGGCTCGTGCCATGCCATTTTGAAGCCGCAAATGACTCGACGTTTTATTGCACTCGCACTACGCATGCGTGTCCCTCAGCCACAGCCACCAGTGGTGGTCAAGCACTCCCGTCGTAGCAATTCATCCTATTGTTATCCGGTGGATAAATTTTGAGGGCTTGTTAATTGTCAAAGGGAAGACAGGATGACGCTGGGGGCATGGTGTGGCACGGCATGGCAGGTGCGCCTGCGCGCCGCGCATGCCAGATTTTGGCTCACTTATTCAAATGGTGGAGAGTACACTGCACTGCACGCGACTGTTTGCAGATTGTAAAAATATGCACTTGCGCATGCGCATACATACAAGACACTACATTGTAATTACTATTGATTTGAAGAAGCATTTTTAAGTTGTAGAAAAACGCTTAAGTGCCGTGCTGGCCGATATCTTTGTTTTCGGAGACCAGCCGGCCCGGACACGGCTAGGATTGATTTTTGGGCTGGCCGACCGGCCGAACAAAATCCGGTTTTTACATAAGTATCTCATACTCGGCTGGAGTGGATGAGATGGGTAGGCAAAAGCAAGGGAAGTGGTTTATTTTTTACTGGACGAACTGACATATGGCAAACAAAACTGACGGACGGACTCGTCTCTCAAAATTCTCACAAAGAAAAATCATTTGGATTTGACGCGGTGGCGGTCAGCTGCGGTTTGAGAGGTAACGAGTCGAAACGAAAGTGGCTAACTTTGCTCAAGTTTACTGTGCATGCGTATTACGTACCATGACATTTTGCAGTTCCAAGTACTCACGCAATGCGCATGCGTAACTCTTGACTCATCGTTTTATGACACGGTGACCAGTTTCATAAATATTTTATATTCTCCCGGGTTTAGACCGTAAAAATTGTAGAAATAAATCTTGGGGAAAAGTACTAAGACCGGTATTGGATAATAAACGGTGCGGGGAACGGTGATTGGCTGACATAATATGACGTAATAAGTAATACTACCTGTTCCTAATGAGAATACATTACAACATTACGGATTACATTTACAAAAGTGAGTTTACTTGTATATAGTTTGCTCCCCTTTTGGAGTGAAGATGATTTCACTTTTTTTTTTGTGTTTTTTCTACGTGCCATAACGTTTTTTTTGTGTACCCGATGTTGTGTTGGTTGAGTATATACACAGTAGTGGAGGCAAGCAGCCCTTAGCTCCGCCCCCTTTGCATGTTTTGTTTAATTTGGATCAAACGTGTACGTACGGGTGCACGAAGTCATTGTCTTACGTTAACGTACGTACGTACTTCTCCCATGCTAATAATACGGACGGACGGACGGACGGATGGGAAATTTGGGAAAATAATTTAAGACGAAAGAGATTTGGTTTTCTTGAAGGATAATAACAGCTCCGACCGACTTGACTTGCTTTAGTAAAATGTACAAAGTAGAAAAGTTAGTACAGACCAGGCCAAGACAGGCTTAACCCCTTCTTGTGTCCGCGTCCAAGGTCAACTCCAAACTTCCCCGAGTCTCATCGGTCGGTCGGTCGGTCCTCTTTTTTTTCCTCTTGCTGCTCCTGCTTCCACCTTAAGTGGATCCCTCCACAAATTTTCTCACACTTTTGGGGTTCTTAAACCCAAGCGGAGGATGAAGCTGAGCTACTTTACTTCATGGCCCAAGCTTTTCCCTTGGGACCGGGACTCTTTTACATGTCCATAAATTTAAATGGGATCCGAATGGAAATCTATACCGGGGGGCCGCGGCGTCCGATTCTCTGAAGAAAATTTTTTTTCGACGAACAGTTCAAGGGGGTGGGAGATTTAAAAGAAACGTAAAATACTAAAACTAAAATATCAAATACAAGGGTATTTAAATTCAAACTATGTATTGTAGATGGTCAGCAACATACATAAACAAAAGTTTAAATTAAATTCACAAGTTAATTTAATAGAAATGTGTGCTCTAATTCTGGAGGGAAATCAGGGCGGACTAATCATATTTGATCCCGTACGTAGCATTTGCATATGGATTGGACTCATTTCTCTTACACACCCAACTTTCATGGGGATGGGTTGCAAATAATTAGTGAATGCATGGGGGGCACTCACTCAAACAAAGTTGGTTTTCCCGCGGACAAGAGGGGCCAGTCCAGCATCTGCTCTCCTTTTCATCCAGCCATTCCCCATGGATCGTTAATTAGACACTCCTTCCCCACACGGTCACCTTGGATTTGGAATTTTGAATTTATTTACCAACTCGCCAGTTGAATGCCCTTCCTTTGCGTATCGTAGCATTTTGTTGCAAATGACACTCACTACATTTCGGCGGCTCCACATTATTTCATTTTCCTCCGAAACAGATGGTAAATACGTACGTGGCGTGGCGTGGCGTGCAGCCGTGCAGAATTTTGTTCTCTCCCGCCGTCGTCGTCGACCAGATTCCATACATTTTACAGGCCAACATTACATATATACATTTTTACGGGCCAATCTGCGCTCACTGTTCAAATCCGGCAGATGCAAAAATCTGCGACTTGCCGCAGTGCCACGCCACGTGTTTGACGGCTCATGGATTTTACCAAATGTTTTTTTACTTTTTTTTTTACAAAAAAAACACAAAGTCGATGAACGTATTGAGATTGAGACATGCGTACGTACGTACGTACGATGTCGTACATCTGGAGGATTGATGGATCACTCCGACCAACATGTAGGGATGTTCCCTTGTGCCCTGCAATGCCTTGCCTTGCCGTGTGGGTAACGATGCATTTAACCCACGCATTTGACTTAACAGTCGAATTAATGGCCATGGTATGGATTAGGAGGGTGGAACTAATGGGTTTTTAAATGTAAATGGATTTTGGCGGAGGTTGTTTTCACTGGGTGGCGTACGTAGAATCTCATTTTTCAAATCTCTTGTGCAAAAAAAAACGTGGCGGGAAAATGACGATTTGAGTTGGAAATGGCGGAAATTGAAGTGCACACAGAAAAAAAACTCTCAAAATCCTTTTCTGTATACGGAATTTGAGTGCGTTGGCTCCAAGCCAGTGCAGTGCTGCGTAGAAAATGCGTGCGTGGATTTTTATACCCCTTGCCTACAATGCAAAATAAAATCCAAACATGTTGGGATGAAGGAAGAAAAGGCTTGGCTGGGATGGGATGGCATGTGAATGGGATGAGTAAGTAAATGGGTCCATTGTATTCGGGAAGGAAAAGAAGATGCAGGTGAGGGTGGGATTCATCTTCTTCAAAGATGATTCCATATGCATATGCATGGATGGGAAACCGGTCTTAGATTTTTGGGGTATAGGGTGTGGTTAGGTTAGGTACATACGTCCGCTGATCTCCATTTGCATTTTAGTTTAAATCCTAAATGCAATTTCTCCCTTCTTGGAAACAAATTAAGTGTTTGCACAAAAAAATGAGAGAATATCCATGCATGCATACTGTACTACTATTTCTTTTTGCACTACATACGCTACACATTACATTAGGTCATAGAGGTCACGTGACCCATGGATCTTGAATCTGGAAAAAGGGTGGAATAAGAAAAGGCACAATATGTGGTTTTGGCGAGGTCAATGACCCCTGAGGCTTTTGTCTGGGTGGTAAAGGCACGAATGCAATGGTAAAGTAAATGTGTTGAAAATTTAAGTTAAGTTCCCCGGTTTCGTGGTCAAAGTAAAGCTGAGAGTGCGGGGGAGTTTAAATAATGCAAGGAACCACTTGCTTAAAATTGTAATGAATGGATATGGCCGGCCATGCCATGGAGGGTTGTAGGTATAACTAACATTTGTTGACCAGATGCTTGGGTTTTTCCCCCTTGTGCCTTATACGCGTCTACATTTGGCAAACAGATTTTATACTTATGTGTGTTTTTCCACTTATTTTATGGTGTTGGTTTTGTTTTCAAGAATTCCAGTACTATGCAATGGGGATTTATTTTAAAGATACTAATAAATTCAAATGGGCGGGAAATTTAATTATGAAGACTGTGTAAACAAGATGCATCCTTGCAGATTACAAGATCCACCAAAACCCTGTGGATTGTGCATTATCTTTTTGGAGCAATTGAGGAGCAGCGTCTAATCTTAATGATTATTTTGTGGCGCGGCAGCCGCGCCGACATCATTTTCATGTCTTGTCATGGATACGTCCATTGGCACAGCCATTTCCGTTCCGACCCATTGTTTTGATAGTGGATGGATGAGGGGAGGGGAGGAGGAGGTCAAATCCGGGAGGATAAGAGATGAGATAAATTGTATTAGATAGTTGGTGGGATTAAGGGGCTCTCTGGAGTCAGAGTTCAAGGCAAACCCAAGTCCCGCCTGCCTCCGGCTCCCTACTTGAACACTAATTATGTTTTTATTCCTTCGCTTTCCTTTTGATACACAACCCAGCACATTGCATGCCCTGCGGCATCTCTGGAAAATGAGCGGTTTATGTGAAATTATGTGGTATTTGGAGCGAAATGTGCACACAAATGTACGCAGGACGTTCACATTTTGGCGAAAAATGAGTTTTGGCGGTTTATTTCAAAATATAATGTACATTTCTGGAAGTAATCAATCTAGAATCTCTGAAAATTTACACAATTTGGAGAAAAATGTGTTTTTTGAAAATGCTATGTATTTTTTGCTCTCAAATTTCTGAAATAGCCGAAATCTCCACAACTCCGTCTCACCCACCCACCCGTCTTTTAATTTTCTTAAGAGTACTCAAGACGAGAAACTGAAACGTCTTTGAAGCTGTGGTTTTCCTGACGCATCGTGCATGTTACGATGTACGTACGCCTGTACTGCACTTTAGACGATGCACCTTTCCTGTGGATAAATAATTAATGTTTTAACTTGGCGAAGTGCACCTCGCCATGTATTTCTTGAGCTTCATTTTGCCCATTTACATTTCCCGTCCAACGACGCGACGGCCAGCAACCCTCATCCACTTTACTTTGGTTGAGGACGGGGGCGGGGCAAATACGAAGGTGTCTGGCCTCCAGCACCGGATATCCCTCAGATTTTGAACCTGTTTTCTTGATCCCGCGCCTTGATTACTCCCCATAACACAATACAAAGTTAAGGAGCCTCACTAAAGGTTCCCACGAGGCTTTTTTCTTCCTAAAAAACTGGGAACCTGGGAAATTTTTTGACCGACGACAGAGTTAAAAATCAGTTTAAAAATCAAATGTTTCCTAAATGACGGGTACGGAGCAGGGTGAATGCCTTTTCCTTTCCGCTTCGAAACAAGGGAAGCGCAATTATTTTAAAAAAAGGAAGATTAATCTCGTGTGATTTATTTTATTTGTTTGTAAATCTCTTAAGTTGAACACCTGAAATTTGACTATGTAAATGAGACGCGCCTGCGCAGCGCTGCGCAGTTGACAGTCTTGGGCTAGGCAATGGCAATGGCAATGAATTACGCTAATTTTTGTCTGAGGTCATGACACCGTACGTAGAAATGGCAATGGCATATGGCAAATTTGAAATTAATTGACTGTACAGCCTTTGTTTTCAAATCCAGCACATTACGGGCGCGACTCGGCGGCAAATTTGAATTTTTTAAATAAATAATACAAATCTTTCGGTGCGGTGGGTTTTGGCCAGGTGAAGGTGTGGCTGGTCGTAAGCGACACGCTGAGCGCCACGACCGACTCCGGCCTATTTGATTAATGACTTCTTAATAGATTTGCACTTCGTGGCCGACTGTAACGTGTGGGATGACAACTCGTTTTTCGCATGGACACGTGCGTTATGGAGCTCAACCGTGTCTTACGTCTTGTCGTGGATTTCATGTCTAATACTCGCATATGGCCGAAGTGGCTTTTTCCTTCATTTTGATTTTGAAAATTACAAAGTTTGAATTTACGCCACATCCGTATCCGTCGTAGGTTAAATCGTGCAGAATTTTGAAGGATTTCACGATTTTAGCTCCCAGCCATGCAAATTTACTCCTCAGCGTGGCGTGGCCCAAGTGACCTGGTTCAAAGCACACACATGCACATGCGCATACACGAATTAAATTGCAGAATCGTGGAAAACAACAAGGATTTTTATGCTCAGGACTTAAATTTAATTGAGATTAATTACGGATTTTGATAGTGACGTCACGTGCAGGCAGGGCCGCCGGGCTTCTTTAATTCAAAAATAAATAGTCTCGCGCTCTGCTCCGCCACGTCGCGCCGCGCCGCCTTCTGCCCTTCCAGCAGCAAATTCCCATTCGACAGCACTCCACGGACTGTGGATTTTAAAAATTTGTCGGAATCACAAAGTTTTCCCGCGGAAAAGTTTATGTGAAACCTTTGCTGAATTTTGAGCAAGGTTTTTCCCCAATCCTCCAATGTGTAAGTTTGCTTTGAGCGGATTTGAAGCCCTTTGGCCGCTTCGGTCCATCCTGTACGTAAGTGGGTTTGTATGGCATGGCGTGGCGGGAAAATGTGAAAATCTAAAGAGGATGATCGAAGTTTTGGTGAGGGGCTTTGCCTTTGTTGAGGATATGGCTACATCCATGAGACCCTGGTAAGGAAGATGAAGATTACGACAAGACGAGGATCTTATGTAGCTTTAACACAGGGACAGGGTAAGAAAAGATAGCAATGCGGGTAGGCGCCAAGGTATGGGGAAAATGATGGGTTGGATGAATTGGAGGGCCCGGTGCTTTCTCCATGGTAAGTAAAGTACGGTCGGTGTGGTGCTTTCTCCATGGTAAGTAAGATACGTACGGTGTGGTGCTTTCTCCCTGGCTACAGGGTTTGTTTGGAGTGGAGAAAGATTCGAGGGCGGGGAGAAGCCCCTTTGTATGACTCTTTGATTATGTTACCGACTGGAGGGGAAGCCCACTTGAATTGGCTTCCAGCGAGACTGGATACGTGTCAAGAATAGTCCTTCCACTCTAATGAATTAAACTACAACACGATGAACTACAGAGGGAGGCCAGGCGAGGCGAGGAGATATACGTCGTATATACTCAAGGCAAAAGAAAGCGGAACTTTCTCCAGTGCTTTCTCCACTACTACTGTACATAAAGAGCTACACAAGGAAAAATGCATGTGCAAGTCGCCGGCGTCACAGTGGGACTACATTAGTCAGATGGTATGGTTTGTACGTAGTCATGTGAAATCAAATACAGTTTGGCGGGAGAATTCAAGTTTGAAGTCAGTTGCATTTTGGATTTTTTTGGTACTAATAATAACCCACTAATGGTACTAAAATTTACTAAGTAGTTATTTTAAAGACTGGTAGGTTAGATTTGATATACCGCTATGGTTACACACAAGGATTTGAAGGGAAACATGAAACTCGCATTAAAACGAAGCCAGGAGAAATGGAAGGGGAACAAGGAAAAATGCATGTGCAAGTCGCCGGCGTCACAGTGGGACTACATTAGTCAGATGGTATGGTTTGTACGTAGTCATGTGAAATCAAATACAGTTTGGCGGGAGAATTCAAATTTGAAGTCAGTTGCATGTTGGATTTTTTTGGTACTAATAATGACCCACTAATGATACTAAAATTTACTAGGTAGTTATTTTAAAGACTGGTAGGTTAGATTTGATATACCGCTATGGTTACACACAAGGATTTGAAGGGAAACATGAAAGTCGCATTAAAACGAAGCCAGGAGAAATGGAAGGGGGAAACTTTGTGGTTTTTAGATTGATTTTTCAATTTGTCAAAATCAGGAGGGACTGGAAGGGTCAGGAGACGGGGGTCAGTCATTCTTTTTTTAAAAAAAAGTCGCGGGAGTTTTACTTCAGCTGCCCGCCTTCTGCCAGGAAAGTCAGCCTGATGCATGGTGAGGGGGTAACTCCGGTTAGGACGGGAGTGGACTGGACTGCATTCGGAATTCCGCGTGAGTGTGTCTTTGCTCCGAGAGTTTGACATGTTTCATCTTTGTTAAATTCAAAGGAAAGATTGAAAGGAGGGGACGTAGGAAACTTGGACAATCTCATTTCTATTTGACAAATGCAATTTCTTCGGGGAGCACGGGGAGGGAAAAGTTTTTTTGGAGGAGTACGGCGCGGGAGGGAAACGTCTTTACTTTCACTTTACTTTTACAGCATCCTTGCCAAAAAAACGAGACCTGGCCCGATGGTCAGAATATGTTTAACTACTGCTACTACCCGGGAGTAAAGTGTGCGGACGTGTGGAGGGGAATAAACTTCATTTAATTTGGAGGGGATGAGGCGAGGGGCGTGGCTTGGCGTAGTTAATGCACTTATTCGTATTTCGTTTGTATGTGTAAGGCATGCGCAGGCGTGGCGTAGTAAACAGGAGAATAGACACACAGTTTTCAATCGACAATCAGTTTGTACTGATAGCTCCCTTGTAAAAGTACGTATGCAAAATACATGTATTTATTATTTTTCTTTATAAAAAAGATATGCAAATAAAATGAGACACAATGTAGATCTACAAATGTCCCACATTTGTTATTCGACTTTCGAAACTCGCGGAAAGCCAAATTTGCAAATGCGTAGTCACCCAAGTGAATCTTTGCTGATTTTGCAAATACAACTTTTTTTTTTGTGAAAGACCCCGCCTGGAATAAAATAAATTGCATGGGAATGACGCTCGGAGTTTGTGTCAAATCCAATCAAAGGCCGCCCAAGTTTCTTTTCAAGGAGTTTGGTGGTACGAATGGAATCTTTTTTTTAGGGGACGATGGTACATTGAAAAGTCAAATTCAATTTGTCATTTCGAATGGGGGGAAGTTGGGATTTGTGTATTTAGAGAGGGAATGTATGACTATGGCGGGGAGGATTCAAATTCAAAAATCCGTGTAGTGCACCGCACCTGTTCGCTTGTGATATAAAAACTTTCGTACGTTGTACGTACGTATCTTCTTCGTTATCCCTCCCGCATTTAGTCTCACTTGAATGGATAATTCACACGTACTTGTAAATCCATGTGCAGTGCAGTATGATAATTTACAAGGGAACTTTGTCAACTGCTACTCAGGTTTTTCCCCATCTTCCTTTTTAGTAACATAAAGTGACATGGGTTGGTCTATTGAGGGGTGGATAACGTACGTGATGAACCGTAGAGAATTGGAGAAGTGGTGGAGGTGTGTTGAATTTCGGATGTATGTATGCTACCCGGGAGAGACCCGGGGAGGGGTGAAAACAGACACAGGAATCTTCCTTGGGGTCCTTAAAGTGATTTTTCTTTTTCTTTGTGGGGTTCGGACCGAAACACACAGAAAAAAATGCAACTCGGAGATTTTTCTTGAAGTGCAAGCACCAATGGACTGTACACTTCAAGAAAGTGCATGTACTACACACAATACCCGCTCCCGGGTACCTACGTAACGTAATATACTAAAGGACAATACAACACAAATGGCATGGCACTTTGGCCCGTAAAAGTTTATCGCGGAAATGAGAGACTTGTTGATGGCCCGGGAATCGTTGGGTTGAGTTTTGCTTGTATTTTTTTTTGTTTTTTTTCTTTGGCTGGGGAGGGTTAAGTGAGTCCAAAGTTTTTATTTTGCGGCGGGTGTTTTTGGATGAGAAACGCGTTCCTTAGGGTCGGTCCTCCAGGGAAATATTGACATTGAGACCGGGGCTTACCCCCTGCGGCCCATTCCGTGACACGTCCCACGAAACATACTCCCCACCTTGAGTTGGGCAGGGGTATTTCTTTATTTATTTTTTATAGCCTAGCCAAATTTGTCGTGTCCGAAAATCACGGGTTGGTGGTTCCTGGTATAATATTCCGGATTTTTCTTTAAGAAGAAGAACATTTGAGACTGAGAGGTGTCCAAAAAGGTAATGCCCGGATGACTGGCTATGATACCCGGGTATTACTATACTCGGCCGGCCGGAAGGAAGGTGTAACTGTTTCCAGGTTCATATTATTTTTGAGTTTCCCGCCAGTGTCCATGTTCACAACCCTCATGATTCTGAAGGGGCTGTTTATCATTTTTATAGTCTCCCGCCCTCCAACAAATCTTTTCCACTTCCATTCCCGCCACCTTCATTTTTACAACCATGTGATGTGTACTTTTCCAGGGGCAGTGGCCTGGCCTACAGTACGTGTATAATAAGGAGCAGGTGGCACGTGGCATACGGGTAATGCTACTAAATCAAGCGTTGCTTCCCACTGGCTTGGACCAAGCGGGAGATTTAATTCACATCCGAATGTAATGTACTGCTTCTAATGAATACCTAATTTTGAGAAAAATATGTTCACCTGCCTTGCCTGGGCCTGGGCACCGTTCCGGGCATTTGATTCTTATCACATTCGTAGTAACAGTTTGCGTCTAGTTTTCCGAATACGCATTTGCAGCGGTTAAACCAATCACAGACCAAAGCTGGATTTTCGGCGCTAATGAGCCTATTTTGAAATGGGAATTTTAGGACACGTTGGAAAATATTTGGACAAGGATAGGATATTGCATAGGTAATTGAGGATAAGCATTTGAAAATCCCGCCTCGGGCTAAGAAGTGGATGGGAATCCACTTTGGGAAAACACAAAGTGCCGAAATGACTGACTGCATCATTCATACTGAATATTTGCATACCTACGGCACGGCACGGCAAGGCAAGGTATTGTGTGCCTTGTGTTAGGATTCACATTCGTATTTGGCAGGCGGGATTTCATGTGTCATAATTGCGCGGAAAGACAGGGAGTCGTGTATAATGTATGGAAATTTGAAATGTGAATATTCTCAGCAGCCAATCAGCTTTCTTCAAGTCGCCGTCGTACCGATAAGCACATTTTGCATGTTTAAATAATTAATGGAATCGCAATCAAATCCCGTTTTACTTTATTGGCACCAGACAACATCATCATTGTTTATTGTGGGATTCGCGAATTGGATTTGAATTTGAAGTCGGAAATCACGTGACGAGGCACATTGTTGTGGAATTGGATACATTTATCCTTGTGGTTATGCACCATAACCATACAACTTGGAGTTTCGATTTTTTCATTTTCCACTTTCCAAGATTTTCTACGTAACGTGCATCCAACTTCTCCGCGGTTACGTTTCGACAACCCGAGGATATTTTTTGTCGGATTTATCCGTGCCATGCATGCGGTGCGCCGCGGTACCGTCAATGGGGAGGAATAGTCATGTTAACATGGATGTTTCTTGTAGCCAGCCAAGTGCAGCCGAGTGGATTTTGTAAGATGACGGATTATGTTTGTACAAATATTCAAATTCCCGGGACGAGATATGGACACAAACACATTAATTTACGAGCTTATTTTTTCCCCTGTGCTGACCTGTTCTGCGCTGTTAACCTAAATCCGCGGTTTTTTAAACATCTGAAAGGGAAAGTGTAATGCACGTATGCACTGTGCATTATTACACGTACAGTCATAACATTAAAATTATGACTAACCAACCTGACGCGATCGAGGTAGCGATTTTAGTGTGGGAAATTCAAATTTACACGTCGTAAATATTTTGAATCCGCGCGTCACTTGCAGCCAACCGGAAATGGGTTAATTTGACTTGTCAACATCAGGAATCGTGTAAAGTTGTACATTAGGCGTGGTCGTCAACTTTCTGACTGACCACAGGCTAAACCAATGTAGTTGCATGCAAATTCGGTCATGTGAATTAAGGAGTTTAGTTAAATGGCTGATTGCAATCATTTCTGCAAAGGTACGGCCATTACTCCGTCCTAATTGTGAGGGTGGTGTGTCATGACGGAAAACAGTGTACAGTAGTGGCAAATTTTGGATTATTTTTTGTCGCGCATGCGCACACAACACTTATTTGCACGTGTACCGATAGGCATCCTTCCATGACTATGACGAGTTGTTTATTTGAAATGAGTTAATTTCCCGCCTTGTTAAACGGGTCCATTTTTCCGAATAGCTGCGTCGTCTTACAAGATCCAGATTTGAGGTTAGATCCCTCCCTGAGCGTTAAATTGGATGAAATTGGAAGGGGCAGTAGACGCGGACGCGGTTGAGCGGCGAAGCGACACACACGGTCCGTCCGTCTGCGTGTCGTGCTCTATGGCCTGGGAAACCCCTAAATCTCATAACCCACGCCCTCCTTAAACGCCCATCCTTATTTAATCGTACACCCTACTTGTTTATGCATGAGTCAAAGTGTAGTGCTAGTGCTCAAAACTCATACGCAACGCATCTTTTTCCATATTACATTACGTGCAAACTTCAACACAGGCATACATGGTACTAAAGTGGCGGCAAATTCAACGGAAGCCCGCGCGTATGCTATGTATGTAAATGCATACAGTATTTATTTTGTTGAAGCACCTGCATTTCCATTTGCACTTGACTCCTTCCGCTGCAAGAATCCTTATTTTAATTTTTGTCTTGAGATGGGCGGGGGATACACAAAAAATACGATGCAGGATGACATGACATGACCGGATGCACTCTAATGAACAGCTTTCTTTATTTCCATTTGAATTTTGGACCTCCACCTTTGGACCCTGTTTTTTGGGCGTGGACGGCAAGGCAAGGTGGAGGCAAAGGTAAAGGAGCAGGTGCCTTTTGGGGGTACAAGGCTTCCTTATGTTATGTGTACGTACGTAGTTTTTTATGGACAGCAAAGCAAAAGAGCAGACAAAAAAAAGTCGTCATCATCATCATCATCCGAGTAAATGTGAAATGTGAAAATGTGGTCTAAATTTCCAAATTTGAGATGTGTGTTTGTGGATTGAGCCAGTTTTGATTTCATTCACACGTCAAAAGCTGTTTTTCGTGGGTGGTGATGCGGATTTGGAGTGAAATTTGAGAAATGACAGGTGTGAGGATGACCAGGGATGGAATTTGGATGGGTGGGATTCATAAGGCAACGCATGACGCATGCGTGCATGCGTAGCGTACGTACAAGTATTATTTAGTCTGATATTTGATACGCACATGTACATATTACATGTACACGATATGATATTTTAGAAGTATTGTATTGTGTGCGAGATTACCATGTTTTCCCGCCTTAAATTTCAATAGGAGTGAAATTACCATGTCCATTGGAAACTAGAACGCGGAGAATTAAACATACATACTCTTTTCATGTATTGAGTTTTTTGCTAAAATAAATGCGAAAGGGAATGACGAATCCATCATCCGATCCGGATTATGCATTGAATTCCACTTCCTTCATACATTATTTACAAATCGACTTTGATTGTGAGTCACGTGCGTAGATACACGGAAACTGGATCCGATGGACCGTTTTGTACTGTAAGAGGGGATTCGTTCAAATTTTAAGGGATGGGAATGTGATGCGCTGGAATTCAAAAGGATCCGCGTCACGTCATGTCGCGTCCTTGGGTTTCAGGTCGTTGGTAGATTCCAAGATTCTTCTTGATGTCGCTTTTGGCGGGTCTCAAGGGACACACACCCGGAATCTGCATCGTCCCCGCCGCGCCGCCTCTTCCCGTTGTCACCTGAATCTGAATAATAAATGAGGAGCAGGAGGGGAACCCGGATTTATTTATTTAGTTTAACTGCTCAGGGGAAGTCAGCCGGGATTTTCATGGATCTTCGTATGCGTACGTACGAGTTACGTTCGTAAAATCAGTGGAATTTGTGTCCAAATGTCACAATTCATTCAGTTTTGAGGATGGGATTTATTGTGGACGGCACCGGAGGGAGGTTCGCGGAAATCCGCGAACCATTCATCATGTCCTGCGCTGCGCCCCCTACCTGTGACGATGACAAAGGAGGCTATGCGATGGCCAGGAATTTGCACTCCCGGACAGATGAACACCTATTTACACTTCTCTTGACATGAGGAGGATGTTTTGGAAGATGAAGAGGATTTGCTTGAAGACGTTCATACGAGACAGTGCGTTGTCTGTTTTGCATAAATAAAAGTTGGCCAATGTGGATTTTTTGGTTATTCGCTTTACCCCAAATTTTGAATTTGAATGGATTTAACGGTCATCTTGGATTACCATTGTGGATTTTTCGCATTTGCGACCCTTTTCCTTTGCAATTTCACACGATTCTGGTGGGCAAATATTTGTGCAGATTTATTTAAGTAACACTTTCCGTGCTCCAGTACCCTGCAATGCAATTATGCAATACAACGCAAAAATGGGTTAAAAAAGGTTTTTCTATATAATATTTTCTTTAACTCTGGTTATTTGGAACACACATTAATCAAATATTTCATTGTACTATCACAATTAATAGCGGGATCATTATCAACTGGGTGGGTGTTTTGTATTAGAATCCCGCTGCGCATGCGCATTCGCCAAACCCAAGCCAGGCTATCAAATTGATAGTATCAATGGCAATGGCAAATTCAATCCACTGTAGCAATATGAACACAATGCTGTATTTATTTGAATTTTTGAGAACATAACTTGTGTGGGCGTTTGCGGAGCGCATGCGCGTATTGTCATATGCATGTACGGAGATGCATCCCCATTGTTTGTGGTTTTGAGTTTCGATGACATCCTCTGATTTCCAAGACAAGTCGTTTAACGTTCCCGTCCGCCTACGTTACAGTCAAAATTACGCACATGCGCATAGTGTAGCTACGTACGTACATACATGAATGTTTCACACGTCATACCCTTGTAATTTATTGTTGTAACATCCCTCCCATTGTTACGGAATATGTTATGTACGTACGTACATGACATTATTGAGTGTCAACCGCGCAGACGGGAATCCATGGGAAGGAAGTTGGATATGGGATTTTCAAACGGATTGGATTTGAACAATGACAATGACATTAATAGTTGCATATCATATTACATATTACACAACTATGACTAAAGTTCAATCACCCCCCTTTGAAATTAAACATGCGTGGAAAAATCCACATAGTTTTCCTGTAAATGTCACCGCGAATCCGAATGCAATTTTAAGTGGAGCAGTCGTCGTTGTACATATGTTGTCACACACAGGTTTCTGGTTACGTACGTATGATATAAGCGCATGCGCAGTGCGCAGTTAGACCGTAATTGGCCGTCTGTCTCACTCAAAAAATATCATCTTGGAATGAATGAAAGTCATTAGTGATTCCCTTCAAAAACCGCATGCAGCACCAACGGAAATCAACACGGCGGCAGGGACGGAAAATCTCAGCCACCGTCGCCGTAGTTTTGTGCATTTTGTGTCATGTAGCCAACCGTATGCAGATTTTGTCCAAATTAGGCAGTCATCTTGTCAGCTTTCGTTTGTTTTGTGGTTGAACAGGTGCATGGGAGTGGAACCCACAGTCATATGATATGTACACGTACGTACGTACGAGAGGATTGGATTGGAAATTTGAAATTTTGTGGCGGGAAGCGATTCCCCGCCAAACCCGCCATTCCTTTTGATCATCACTTTCTCCCCTTCAGGTCTCGCCTGGCCTGGGTTAAGTCCTATTTGGATCCAGACACACGAGGGATGTGTGAAGCTGTCGACTCGAATTAATTTCCCACTTTCTTCGCGCGTACTTTCCGCGGCACGGCGAGGAAGAAGGGGGGATCTTGTAAGGATTCGGAATTCGGACGAAAGAAAATCCTGGGCTGAAGGCCTGGCTTGGCAGACCAACAGGAAACTTGTTCCGATGTTTTTCCAAGGGGTTTTCAATCAACTGAAAGAAATCTTATTAAGAGTCCCGCCTTCTTTCGGAGTGATTGGGATCAGGAAGTGGAGTGATCGGATCAGGAAGGGATCCTTTTGCTCCAAACTCCAAACTTGCTTCAATTGCATTTTTACGGGTTCCTCTCCTCTTAATTGTGTTCCTCGGAACTTAACTTTCTCGCCAAGCCATGGAACATGCATGTACACTGCTGTGACCTGTACAATGACGTAAGGGTACGAGGAATTAAAATGGCTACATTTTCATTTTCAGGCAGGCATACGCAACATAGCGTATAAAAATGCAAATCCAAAGGAAGGGAAGGGTTAGGGGGGATAGCATAAGAAAAAGACAAGAAAACTTAAAAAGGATGGAAATGGAACATGAAATTTAATGGGAAAAGGCCGGAAAAGACATTCAAAATCAAAAGGAAAGACAATGGGTACAGGGCCATGCCTTTGACAAGGCCTGTAATAAAAGAAGGGGATGAGATGAGGAAAAAGGAATGGATGAATTTAAATTTAGGCGCCGCACGGAGGCAGAGCTGACGCGATGCATGATTGGGGTGTGATACGTACGTAGTGGCGGCTGGCGGGTCGCTTGAAGTATATTTGAGTTGAAGGGAAATTCTAAAATGTGTGGCCTGCCCTGCCCGCGACGCCAAGATTCTTTTGAATATGTATGGACGGATTCAATATGTCGCCGCAGTAATTAAAGAAGGGCCCGAAGAGTTTATTCAAACTTCCGGTGTGTCACACACTCTTGGAGTTTGAGTTTCCCGGGCGGAGAGGGAAAGGAAAACTTTGTTGGAAAAGAAAAAGGGCGGGAGGACGGGCGCAGGAGAAAAGTTTGGATCTGGTCCTTTCCAGCTCCGCCGGATCTCTCCCCATCTCCAACTGTATCCAAATTCGGTATTTATATGATGAATTATTCACGAGGACGAGAACAATCTTTTCTCAAAACTCAAGACTAAAGGTAGCGAGAGCGAGTAGCTCAGGTTTGAAACACTCGCTCCTCCATTTTCTACCTCCTGACTACTTCCTTCCGCAGTGTATTAAGCAGTAAGTAAATATTATCCAACTTTTTAGGTAGTAGGTATTCTTAGGTAGGTACCTAGGTATAGGTACCTATGTAGGTACCTCAAAGACGCCAGCTTGGTGCCGCGCGGCGATGAAATAATTACAAAGTTCCCGCGTCCAAGTGGAATCCAACCTGATTTTGCATCTTATAGCATACTGTGTTCTAACGTTTAGCTTAACTAATACCCGGGAGCGGGCTCAGACTACCTGGAGTGCGGAGCGGAAATGAAAATATCCGGGACAAAGTTGAACTTGATCCCCTTAGAATTTTCAGCCGGTCCCTTCCAAGAACTTTCCCGTCGTCTTCGTCTTCGTGTTAATTTAGTTTGACAGTTTTCCAACGTGAAGCAGAGATCATCTTCAGTTGTTCTAAATTTAAAATGGAAATTTCAGTACGTATGTCCGCAGTGTAGGTGCGTAGTACGTCAAATCAATGCTTGAGCACGACGCTGCCAACGTATGTGAGAGTTTCACACGGCACAGCACAGAGAATGGGGCGAAATTTTTTTTAGCTTGTATTTTTTATCGGAGAAAGTAAAACACTTGTGAAAGTGTGCTTTGGGAAATGGTTGATTTGATGGAGGGCAAACAATCTTTATTTCGTGTTGAATAAAAGACGAGCTACCGCCACGACGACGTAGGGTTCCCATATTTACCCAGAAATAAAATCTGGGTGGGAGAAGTTGAAGAGGGAATCTCGTTACTCGAGAAAAATATGAAGGCTGTATGGACCTGCTGACAAAACTTGGGAATATTTGTTTTTCCGTATGGTTGGTCACGTTCCCCCTCCTGCTCCTTCAAATTTTTATCAACTTCGCGTCCCGCCGTCTTTTCCGAAACATCTTTCTTTCCTACGTTCATTCCCTCACCTGTTTTGCCGTTAATTTTTCCTTTCTCTTTTCTAAGAATTTGACACGTTCAAATTTCCCGCCATGGCCACCACATTGCCTCAACTTAATGCGTATTGCAGTTTTTGCTTTCTTTATTCCCAAATTGGAAACTACTCGGATATTAGTTTTGGTTGATTCCAAATTGGGAATTCCAAGAAGAATTTGATTGGAATTTCATATTTCCCGCCCGCTAAAAATGACATACTCATTCCCACATTACCGTGGATGCGCTGGGCTTCAATTCAATTATTTTGGTAAAAAAAATATCCTCCGGCACGGAAATACAATGTACTAAAATATCATGCCCATGTCTGTACGTTTTTTTATTCACTTTTGTGATTGTGACACGGCGTGGTCTTGAGGTCTGAGGTGCCATGCTTGCATGGATCGTACCTGTATTGAGGGCAGGTCCCTTGGGAGAGAAGCGGGACTTTCAAAAAAAAAGGAGCCAACCAGCTCTCCGCTCTTGAACCCTGTCCAACTCTACACCTTTTTCTCCTGTAACAAATTTTCTTTTTATTCACATCCTGCCAAGGAAGTGTCCCAGGTTTATTTGATCGTAGCCAACGTCTTGTACACTCGCTTCCCCTTCGCACCCTCACACATTACGTACGTAGATATCCAGGAGCCCAGTGGGTATAATTCATTCCTGGAGGGACCATTAAGAGGCTTCGGGTAGTTAAGCGTCTTCCCAGTCCATGCATAGCATAGCGGGAGCCATGCCATACTATGTCGTCGTCGTGCTATGTACGTATTAGGTGTACGTAGCATTATTCACCTGTACGTACCTGGGATAGACTCACGTCACGATAAATCCAAGACAGACAACAGGTGCAGGATGAGTTGGCCCTCTTTTGAATTTGAGGGAATGAATGGGGTCCTAAGAAAATGAAAGGATCTTGAGGGATGCAAGTGCAAATGCATGGCATGGCATGGATGGATTGGTGGGTTAGTTACACTTGGGTTAACTTTCTCTAAAACACCATCACCGTACGTACACTCTCGACCGTCACCCAGTGTTTAGCCCATAATTTATTCCGATGCTATGAGCAACAGCCAGAGAATTAAAATTGGAGGGTTGATTATTAAAAAAAAATCAAGGAGTTTGGTGCTGCTGTTGCATTGCATGGATTGACCCTAATCCCGCAGTCTTGTCTTGCACGGGTTCAAAGGTTTGGACAGGCTATTAGAAATTACACAATCGGATAATTAGGGAATGGGATTTAACCAAGGTGGTCCGATCTATACGAGATGTGCTTTACACGGCCAACTTAATGAGCCGTAATTCCCATTGGAGGATCGACTTATAAGGGAATTGACAGTGGTTTAATAAATTTTATGCATTGATTCTCGAGTCTGTTGAGGAAATGGACAGTGCTTTTTTATTCATATGCATTGGTTTTGAATATATTGAGGAGATGGATAGTGCTTTTCTATTTTTCTATTTTGATTGCGGAGGTGGATACTGGTTTCAAATTTTTACACACCACTTTTTTTTCTAATTTTAATAATTTAAACGAACAAAACACACACAGCAGCCACGGTTGGATTTGCTGACCGTTACAATTGCATTAAGGTATTTGTTCCCCCCTCCTGATGTTGTGATGGGTTGAAGGTAATGGCGCTAATGGTTTTTGAGGAGCCACTTGAGGATGTGCATTGGATTGGATCTGGTGGCTGGTGTTTCACGGTGACTGAGCAGTACCGCACAGCAGCAGCAGCAGCACCGCACAGCAGCAGCACCGCACCGCCACCATTAATCTTCATCAACATCATTTTGTGGAACAAGAAAGCCAAACACAGGACAGTTTTCAATTCGATATTTAGACGACCTGACGTATATTTATACGAGGGGATCCCGTGCTGTAGATATACACTGTACATGTTTTCCTATTCTCCCGCGCCTTGTGTTTTGATGATGCTTCATCTTTCCGCGGCATCTTTTGAATGGGTGGTTATTAAGCAAAGGAGGTAGTGTATTATGTAAACCCATTCAGAGACCTGAATGCCTTTTTAATTGTAATCTGGGGATGGGGAGTTGAAAGGAGGATTTTTTTTACCCGCCGCGCCACATCTCCGTCTTTTCTTTAAGACGTTCGTTTTCTTAAGGTTTTACACGCATTACGGGCGAACACTACAAGCGATGCCAATTTGGGAGAGAACGACGCCCGAGGAATCCCATTTCCTGGAAAGCCTCACTCAAAATAATGGAGTGGTTTGTGTTTCGGGTGATTGGGAAGGATTTTGCGTGCCGTCTGTTATTGCGGTGCAAATTTCACGTTTTCGCGCCTTTGATCTTGAGTTGCGTTTGAAAAATGATGCGAGACGAATCACCCATTGTTCCCAGTCAGACGGTGACGTGGAGGTTTGCCCGGGTACGTACAGGTGTCAAAATCCTATGTCGATGTATGACGACGACGGAGTCAGGAACCTTATTAACCTTTGTGGATTATTGCGGGCTCAAGTTTTGCGAACTTTTCCTTTGTTTTTGGACTGGATTTACGCATTTTCTGATCCAACTCTGGCTTCGAAGGCAAAGCATCTGCTGTGTCTTGATTTTTTGCACATATTTTTCTTATATATTTTTTGCATTGGATGCAAATGTAAGTAAGAAGGTGCTAATGAGTTTCCTCACCTTGCCTGCCATATGACTTGACATATGGTGTGAATGGATGCATGTGAATTTAAGGTATTTACCATTTAGGATTTTGCAATATTTAAATTCGTGAATCGGTGTCAGGGTAATAACCCAAGTGGGAAATCAGCACTTAATCATCGATTGATTGAGCGTAATACGGACATGCATGTGCAGCGCAGCGCAAGCGCATTCGCGCACACTTTTACTTTTTAATTGTCCCATATGAAAATTTAAACGGACGCACATACGTTACGTCCAAGTACAAAACTCCTGCTAACATGCATTCACACTTCGCAGTTTTGATGGACGTGTGAACAGATTTCTTTCATTTCCAAATATCCAAGTGAACAATGGAGCGGTGCGGCGAGGAACTTTGATTGAATTAAAGAAATGATTTGATTTGATGTCTTGCATCCATGAAATATGGAAAAGATTGATTCGACGATTACAAATAAAAAAGACGGATGACGGACGGGTCGCAGATTGGGAAATTGGGAAAGGGCGATGGGTATATGCATTTTTTTGTGTGTTAACATACGCCCTTCATTTTATTACATACAGTACATAGAAAAGTAATTTCAATGGCATGGCATAACCATTTCAATGGCTACACGCACGGCACAAAGGTCACCTTCAGAAGGAAAATAAATGTCCTCAAAATTTTTATTGAGAAATTTCCGATTGATTGAACTGATTTGTGGAGGAAATGAAATGGGAAAATGGGGTGGGGCTGGCACTGGGGGGCGGACGAGCATGGATGATGAATATTTGAACTTCCCCGCTCTCTTCGGTTGAGCTATGAGCTTTGTGTTTGAATCCAACCGCCGCCAAGAGTTAATAAAATGTCTCATGAATGATACATAAGGGCTGATCAAACAGCGCTTTGGTCACTCAATTTCACGGAAGGTACGGCACCAGAGTGATGGTCGCCGTCGAATAGAACAAAGGGAAGGAATTCCACACTTTGATCCCACTTTTTTAAATTACATTTTTTTACTCAATGGTAGTTGAGCGGGCACAGCCAAGCCAGATACCCGGATTTTTGGATCCTTCTCGAATCCGGCCCTCCAAGAATAAGTTTTGAGGACCTTATCACCCGAAAAATCCCGTTTGGTTTTTATGGAACTACTCCACTCGGATTGCCATCTTCTTTGGCTATTAGGGAGCCCATTCTGCATTCTCTTTCCCAATTCCCGTTGTCCCCGAAATCGGGAGGCAGCGGGCTTGTCCCGGGTTCATCATCCTTTGGATTTCCAACACTACGTGACGTCACGTGCAGCGCTTTAATGCTATGCGGTGCTATGTATGTACAATGTGACATGACATGACACGTACAGTACAGTGCAGTACACTGGAGCCCTTGCACATTTTTTCTCAAATTTTCCAAATCGGATGACTAATTTGATGGAGGGGGATTGGATTTGACTCGACAAATTGTTTTAAGGTGCGATAAGGGCTGAGCGGGTTTTTTAAAATGGGGAAAGTTTAAGGGATATGATGGGCCGTTTGGATGTCAAGCCAAATCACACTTTTTCGATATTTCGGGTCCCATCCCTTTCTCCATCTAGTGAAAGTTAATGTTATGGTAACGGGGAGCCACTTTGGATGAACACTTTGCACTTGGGGCTTCGCTGCATCTGCTTTCTCCGACCAGGCGGACTTTCTCCACTTTTTCCAGCCTCATTAGCATGTGGAACATGAACCCCTTCATTATCATACGCAAAATCGTACTTTCCGTATGTCGTATGTACGCATTATGATTAGGATGGGAAAGTTATGCCTGAGATATGCACCCGTGTTGTATGTATTTTCAAATTCCTCACCAATTACAAACTAATGTTACTACACACACACACAAAATGTGACGCGAGAAAGTAATTGCGATTTTACGAATTACAAAACGACCGCGACAACTGGATACCCGGGAAATGGGAAGCCATAAAAGGATCGTATAATGTATCAACGCAGGCAGGCAGGGAATCGGTTGGCGGGAAAGCTGGGAATTTTCCCAATTTTGTTACGAGTCGTCCGTTACGGTACGGCATGTAACAGTATTGGGAGAAAAAGCAACTTAAATGATTGTTGGTTGCTTAATAAGTCGACACGACTTTCCCCGCGTGGGAAATGGGAATGGAGGATTCGGTAACTTCTTCTTGGAAGGGATCGATAAAAGTTCTCTTCGCCACCTCATCCCCGTCAGACTTTCCTGGATTTCACCCGCCCTGAGAAATGAACCTGACTCCTATTTCGGCCATTGAATCACATTCGGTTTCGGTTTCCTCTGTTGGTTAATTGAATCCGGCCAGAGCCATGGCGAGCAACAGCAGGTTGAACTGCCCTATGGGATTATGTACCACAAATGGGTGGAAATAAGACCGCTGGGAATGGACATGGTGTTGGAGGAGCCGGATTTTGTTTTGCAACATGCACATCTCCAAAATTGTTGAATTTTTGCATGTAAGGAAGCATGGGTGACGGACACGCGGGCACGTGACCAAAACCTAAAATGTCCAATCCCCGCCACTTTGGATTTAATTAAGGGGCTGGCTAGTCTAAGAATAGCCAACCCAATCCATGCACGCCTTAAATGCTAATTTAATGGGAAGACGAGATTCTAATTTTCTGGAGGAGTCCGGAACCATCGATCTAAATTAATTTTGCGGTGGGGCTCCGCGTGGCGGTAGGGAAAGTCGGGTGAAAGTGAAGTGGTCCGGGGAAAAGAACGGCTTTGAATTTTTCCCTCAACTAATTAAGGATGAGATCGATTTTTTTTTATTCTATCATATTCCCACTAGGCCCGGCCCAGAGTTTTGGCGGAGGGAGATGGATGTTGGGGTTGTGAGGCGCGTGATGTGGTAGAAGGAGGGGATATGCCAACTTAAAAACTAAAGTGCGGGAAAGACGAAACGCGAAACTTTTTCTAGAGTTCCAGCCCACATTGCTGCTTCCAAAAGTGGCCAAATGTTATCTTGAGCGTAAATAGAGTATAAAGAGCCATTATTCAACTCCCCCTTCACTCGGATCCCAATGAAACCCTTACGCAGGATTCTAAAATGATTGGCTGCTACGAACTTACGAGGACGACGTCACGTTCAGTACCAACCATGTGTGATGCGTACTTTCGTACGATACGTAGTGCAGGTATTCTTAAGATAAAATGAAAAGTTTTTCTTCAAAGCTTCAATCGAATCCTTCACGCATTTAGGCCTTTCGCCTTCAACGGAGAAAGTTAACTTTCCCTGGGAGAACACTGCAGTAGATTTGGCGGAATTTGAAGTCATTTTATCAAAAATATGAATTTTAGTCACAACTTGCATTGAAAGACGCAGATTTTTAACTCGAAAATCTTAAGGTTTTAGAACAGTTGGAAAATATGACTGATTTTTCCTTCGAAATGTTATAAAATCCGATTCGATTCGCTCGGACAGCCAGAAAAAGTATTTTTCCTTTTCGATCCCCTTCAAATGTATGTCAGGGAGTGACAAATCCGAGTGAAGAGGAGTGGAAAAAAGGTCAGCAGTGTCAGAATTTATCCGAGTTGGAAGAATTTGGGTGGAGGAAAAGGGGAGTTGACACAGTCCATGCACGCACGGCCATCAGGTCCGCGCCTCGCCAAGTCACGCCACGCCATGCAACGCATCGCATCCCTGTCCACCCCCACGTATGTATGTAGTATCTCCGGTCGTAGTTGAGTGGATGGATGGAAATGCATCTAATGGCGTCTCCATGTCCCGAAGGATGTCTATAAATATTTCTCTGATACTTTCTCCAAGATTTCTTCCTTTCCTCACATCCCGGAGCCCGGCCCACTGTCAACGTCATCCTTCTTTCCTCTTCGTTCAAAAACGGAGAAAGTTTTTGCCAAAAAATCCAAAGGTTGAGTGACGGACATTTGACATCGTACGTCCGTCAAATTTTTGCGGTTTCGTACTAACATTGGCGCATTCCATTAGCGGGGAACTCAAAATTTGAAATTTAAATATGAAATTATACGTAATGGTAATTACCATAAGGGACATGCCTACAGCGGCCAGGCTTGGGCCAGGTTTTGAAGTGAATTGTGAATTTGCACTCCACTTGTGTGGTTTACTGCACGTACTGCTATGCACGTACTACGTGTACTGTACTTACGGTACCGAAACGTCAATAACCCGGGTAGAAAGGAAGGAAGTTACCCGAATCCCCCCCCCCCCCCACACGCCGCCTTCACCCTTCATCCTATTACATGGCATTCCATGTCCCCCGCATCCCTCCCTTAATGCAATCCAACATTAAGGGAGCCTGAAATAGTGTGCAAAGGATCCGAGCTGCATTTTATGTATATGCAAGACGGACGGACGCGGTGCTCGAAGGATATTTTCAATGTGAAAAGTTTCTGGGAGAAAGTCCGCTTGGCATAGCATTGCGTGGCATGGAGAAAGTCTGCTTTCACTGCACGGGGAAAGGATGCCTCCTCGAATTGTACGTACGTACGTATTAGTGAAAGACAGGGAAAGACAAGGCGGGATTTTTTCTTCCCCGTCAGCAGTATCTTTCTTTCCCAAAATGTAAGATGTATTTTCCTTGGGTCTTTCTTCGTGGGATAAGGTTCACGGCCTTCAGACCTGACGGACGACACGACGGCGGCGGCTTTCTTTGTGTCATTTGACGTGAGTGAAACTACGAAGGTTTTTATGGAACGCATTATGATAGGGCTCCGTGGGTTCGGCGGGTCTCAAGGGGTTTCCAAGGGCTGAAGGCTAACTCATAAAATTTACTAGGCTAAGGTACTTGTGACCTACACAGGCGCGCGAGTATTTAAATATCGTTTCTTTTTAAATTTGAGAATTATGGGCGGGGGGAGGCAGAGGATGACTAACTTCTGATTTTGAGGAAGGATTTCGGCGGGGGCCGTTGTGGTTTTGGTTTCCCGCGGGATGTTAATGGAAGTCAAATTGCCGTAAAACATTGTAGGATGATGATTATCCATCCCACGCGTCCGTCCGTCGTCCCGGGAAAGTTTTGGTTACGCATTAAATTCAAATGATGGAAATATTACAGGGAGGCACGGATGATGATACGGCCAGCTGGTGCGGTGCGGTGCCTTGATGATAATATGCATTTTGCACTTTGAAACTCCCGCCATGCCTTGCCATGCTATTTTGTACTATACCTACATTGTAATATACACGCATCTGTGTTTTGTTTCACGCACGTGTCGCGGAATCACGTCTCCGACGCTTACTGTTTTGACAGGGACAAGACAGTTAATTTAATGGCCGTCATTAACTAATGAAATGAAATGGAATTGCTTTGCCTTGCATTGCATTGCCGAGTGCAAAGCAAGTGAATGACAGGCGGGATTTACTTCGCCCGGCTTCCCGCCGTGTAACGGCATGTGTACGTAGTATGTAGAGTATGTATGTTGCGGACAGGAGCCGCGAAAAAAAGGGTTTTAAGGTAATGGCATTGAATGGGAGGGACGATAAATCAGGATTTGAATCCAGGAGTGGCGGGAAAGGCTTGAAGTCAATGATTTGGTTGACACCCCCTCCCGCGTGTAAATGTTAAGACAATCGCCCTTGACAAGTGGCAAATGACTTGAGAGGATTTTCTTCCATTGGATTCCTGGAGTCTTGCTACTTCCGTGGCGGCGGTTGATTTCATTCTTTTTCCGCCGTTCGTAATTTGGCGGCCGGCGAAGGATTGGGCCAAAAATGCGTACGTACGTGGCGGTGGCACGGAGGGTCCTAATGTAATAGAAATGGCGGAAAGGCGGGGGATTTGAAGGGGAAGGAAATAAAGAAATGAGGAAGGGACTAGCTTGGTATGGACGTGTTGGGGATTTTCACTTGCGGCGAAAGAGAAAAGTAGCTTTCTCCCGCAATGACACGAAGGGAAAGGCTATGGTTCTTTACTACAGTAAACGCTAATACCCCCGATCTTGGGTCTCCTAATTTTTCCCCTGTTGCTTGCATTCCGGGGAACCGTCCGTGCATTTACGGGCAGTCCATATGCACGGATGGGTTGGAAACGTATGTACGTAGGTTTCCCTAGTGGGTCTCAGTTTTGAAAACTAGGCGGGAAAATCGTGCAGAAATGTGGAATTTGAATTTAATTGGCAGGAATGACATACTATTCTATTGGAAACGTTTCAATTGTAAAATTACATGTAAAAATGTAGTTAATTTACCCACAAAATGGTGGGAAACACAAAGTATTGTGTATAAGATAATTTTTCATGGAAATAACATAAATTTTGCATATCGTCGTGTCTTTGTGTTGACCACTATACGGTCTTACTGGCCAAAGGTCAACCGGGTCAAGTCATTCGGGGAAAATATATTTATTTATGTAGAAAGTGAGGCCGCGGCCGGACGTACGATTGGCTGACTGGGGTTGACTGATGAGATTTGGAGGGGATTTTGTCGTATTCCATCCGATTTCAAGTGCTTTGAATCCATCCAATCCCTTGCATACAAAACCCAAAAGTTTTGGGTCAATGACGAATTCTAACTCGAGTGGAGGCTTCAGATTCAGGCAAGGGGATCTGTGGATTCTCCCCCGATCCCGTGTGTTATGTTTCGTATGTCATGCATGGCAAGGGATTGGAATTACCCGTCCCGTATCGTGTATGTATTTGACGGCTTTCTCCATTCAAGTGCCATTGAGTCGCGCCGGACCGGACGGGTGCCGTCGTCGTCGTCGTCGGATATTATAATTTGGTCTGGCTTCGCCTCAGCCATGCGTGCATGCGTGTGTGTGGTGGCAGGTATTATTTTAATAAGCGTTGGATTGGCTGCCACCATTTCCGGCGGGAACATTCAATTTACCAAAATCCGTGAGCGTTTTGCATAAATCCAAATACGTACGGGATTTGTGTACGGGATTCACTCAACGAGGAATGGATTTCGTATTTCCCGCCATAAAACCTACGTAAACTTCTTAAAGCTGTTTTCTATTTTGATTTGAAAATAGCGTGTCGCGCGACGCGACGTACGTGAGTACGTGGTGCGTGTAAGACCGAATTACGAATTACCCGCTTCATCGCCAGCCAATCGGATCGGATGCCAGAAAAAGTTGTGCTTGTGAATGTCCATGTATGTATACGAGGGAATTCAATCAAGTTTTTCTCTTGTGTATTGGGCGGGAATGGCGGGGAGCTTTAAGCTGATCTGACACACGTGCGTGCTTGTCAGTATCCATGCATGCGAATAATGGTATTAATATTACCCGGGTATTTAAGGATTTTTGGTGTTGTCTGGTACTTTACACGTGCGTTGCGTACTTATGTACATGCATGTGCAACTAAAGTACGAATCTTATTTTATATACTGCGAGGGAATTCCAACACATGTTTTGCAATGTAAAATGAATTTAAATGTTGGCGGGTAAATTATGGGCCCTTTGTGTGCTTAGATATTGAGAAATTGTGAAGTGTTTTCTTGGATGCGACGCGACGCGTCAACTTTGGGGCAAAACACAGCCCGGCTCATCTTGAAAGTTTCTCGTTAATTAAGACTTCGCGGGCGTCCCCCGCCCAATTATTCACTCCCGCCATCGCCATCGCCATAGATTCCCCCCTCCCGCCATTATCCCAGTAATTACGACTGTCGCTTCGAGCCCCGGGATTCACAATAGCCCATGTCACCCCCGGAGATAAACACTTGTTTATGCGAACCACGCACACTTTCACCCTCAAGTTTAGCTTTAGCTTAGCTAGGAGGTTTATCAAGTGCATGGGCGGACCGACGCGACGGGACGCGACTGAGATTGTTCAAAGCAATCGGAATTGATCCAATTAGCACCCGGGTAGTCAGTCTGTCAGTCGCTTGCTGCAGAAACCCGGGTATTTTGTTGTACACAAGTGTGGTACGACGTGGAAACAAAGGCGGAGAAAGTTTGACGGACGGAAAACAAAATCTGTGCGCTGCCGTGCCATGTGCTGTCAAAGCAAAGCACTACATTGACTTGATCCAATCCTTAGAAACGGAATACGAAAGAAAAGCTAGTTAAATCTTATAAGAGAAAGTAAAGACAAACGCGGGAGATTCGAATAACTCGCGTTGGTTTTGCTTTCTAAGAAAGCAAGCACAGCTATGGCTTTCTCCGGAGAAAGTTGTGCTGGCCGCGCGTACATTAATTTGAGCGGTCCGTCTCGGATTTAAGCACGGGAGTTAAAATAAGGGGGAAGTTTGAAGACGTAAATAAGACGTTGCGCATGCGCGGTTACCTAAGATTATTCCGACCGGTCATGCCATAAGGACTCTCAATCTTATCTCTGACTTTCTGACTTGACGTGACCCCCGTGTGTACCGTACGTACCGTACCGTACGTAAAGCCTTAAGTGCTTTGACCCATTTGCCGCGGGAAACCAGCGTCGGGGAAATTGAATTAAACGGAAGTCAGACTTGAATTGGAATTAATGCTAATGTTCTTCTCTTAATTTGTTTTACAGGAGTTTTGGCTCAGCAGCAATCCTTTCGGCGGCGGCCTGAAGACGTGGAAGTCAAATTGGGGGACACGGCCATCCTTCGCTGTGAAGATTGAGAATCAGGCGGGTGCAGCCCAGTGGACCAAGGATGGATTTGCTTTGGGTGAGTGCCAAAATAACACACCTTACTTCGTGCGCGCGGGTGGGGAGGGAGCGGGAATTTTGAAATTATAGTTGGAAGGAAACGGACGGAGAATTCCCAAGGAACTCTCGCATTCCATTGTGTAGTAATTTGGCAATAGAATCAAATTTGCGTAATGAATGATAGGGGGAGGAAATGGGGCATATTGTACTTCTCATTAGCTCCTAAAGTTGGGGGAGCGTCATAAATTGATGTGGTTTGGAAATAATAATTATGGAGGAAACTGCCTCGCACATACGGACGAACGGCCGTACGTTTCGTTTTGTTTCCACGTAGTCCACTGGGGGAAAGCAACGTAGCGTTACGTACGTATGGTACGTAAAATACTTTCTCCATACTTTCTCCGACGGATGGACCACCTCGTACCGTGCACGTACGGTGCACGCAGTAAGATAATGTTTGAACTGGAAGTAATGCGCGGGAAGAAGCAAGGAAACCATCTTTACTAAGTGGCAATTTGTTTGCTCCACCCGGAATGGTCCCATTGCGATCTCCATGCTTCTTCCATGGAAAAATACAATTCCAAATTGAGGGGTTAGTCCCGTGCCAACATGTTTTACGTATGTACGTACGTACGGATTCAATGTGTGTGAAAGAACAAGGGGCAAGGCAAAGACATGTTTTTTATACATGCCAGTGCAGTGCTGATGGAAATAGCGACGGTATTTGAGGAATTATTCAAAAATCGAACGGTTTGATGGTATAATGGCAATGGAAATGTATACGTACTCCAGATGGGAAGTTTGGCGAAGATAAAGCGTATATTTTTGGAACGCGACGTTGGCCCTCAGTAAATTGGAGTGATAAATTGCTGGAGTTGTTTATTTGATAAGATGTAGATTGAGATGGAGGTTTGACATTGGACAAATTGGAAAAGAAGGGGAGCCAACGGCCTTCGTCCGAATCGGATTAGAATCCAATGACAATGGAAAGACACTATCCTACATTGAAGAATTAGAGGAAGGGCAATAGGGCTAACTCCATCCTCACACTCCGCATACACAATTTTAAAACAAAATTTAGTTTTTATTGAGTTTGAGTCTTCCCGCGCCGCGTCCGTCCTTGTGAAAGTCAGTGAATTGCATACCGTCGCTCTGGCCGTAGCCGTAGTCGTCCGTCTTCCTAGCCTTAGATCCGGTACTTACAGTTTGGAAGAGGGGAACTCCATTCGACTAAAAAGCTTTTCCCGCGCCCGCCAACACAAGACGGAGAAAGATGAGAAGGGAGAAAGGTACTTTTGGTCACTCTCTCGACATTTCTCTTCTGTTGGTTACGCTACGCGGTGGCTCAGCCCTTGTTTTCTTCCTCCTTTCCCGCCAAACTAATACAAAGTGTCTTCAACTTGAACCCCCCATTTGATTCTGACTCTCCGCTCCTACTCTTTCTTGGGGAGGAGAGACGAATGGCTTGTTACACATTATAACACGTACTACTCCACTCCGGTCCGGCCCTGCTTTCTCCGAGGAGAAAGTGTCATTCATGGACTTGGACTTCTCCCGAACCCTTCGTGTCTCATAAACTTCTTTCCTGGGTTCTTTATCGTTTGCTCCACTCCACTTTGCCCCTTTGGAGTTACGAAGTGGATTACGAATAGCGGTGGGTTTGTATTTGAACATCATTAACTGTGTACCGTTTTAATACAAAATGACTTTTGGGACACTCAGTAGACACGTCCAAGTTCAGATTCAAAAATCCGCGCATTTATATCACTTTAAGGATTGGGATCAGTTGCAGATCATACATAGTCGTACGTACGTAGTAGATAGGATTTGAAAATGGCGGGCATTCCTTTCCCCTGTCCTGCAATACAGGTTGTCTGTCACGTACGTCACTCCTGAAAAGAAATCAAAAGGAGAAATTGCTGGGCCCTTTTGGCCCTGACTGAGGTTAAAATTGGGATCCACCGAATGACATGTACGTACCGTACGCATGTGGAAGTTGAAACTTAGGAAATGGGAACGGAATCCGAGTGGATATTGATAGGTTTGTTTTTGGAACCCAATAAAAAGTTTGCTCCTCCTTTGAAATCATTGCGTGTTTCAAATTCCTTCGCTTCTAAAAAGGATTTCGTGTATGTACTGCATGTAGAATTGCATTCCATTACCATACCATGTGGATATGTGTAGCTCAAGGCAAGCCAAAGCTCGGCCTGGTATTTCGCGTTTCAGAGCAGCAAAGTATTTCATTGCCCAATCCGGGCCAGCCGACCGGCCAATGCAATGTTCAGATAAGACAGCATAAAATAATCAAACGTTATCAAAGGAAGAACGGAGTCGTCAGCCGGATTTAAGATTACGTAACGTGAATTGGGGCACTGGACGCCGTCGGTTGATGGTCACTTAAATTGGGAGAAGACGGGGTTTTTTTTTATCCAAACTTCCGGCTCGCTCTTTCATGGCGGACACAAAACAAATTTTGATACTATCTCTCTCACATCCCGCGCGCGCGCGGATTTGGAGGACCAGAACAGAAATTGCTTGCTTTGAGTACGTAACTCGTGGAGTCATTGATACAGCCAACTCTTTGAGGGCGGCTCAGTTAGTTCGTTTAGGATTATGGCCACAATGCGATTTTGCAATGTGGTTTGGCGGTGAGTTTTCCCGCCAAAAAAAACGAAGGAAGACTTAAGACGCTACGTTGTCTTTCAATTTGTAATCCCGCCAATCCTTTGACGAATGGGAAGACGAAGAATGGAAATAAAATGAATTGAAAAGGAATGGAATAATTTTTGTGAGGAATCCATCCGCCTGTAAGCTGAGGAAAGGAAATAAACAATGTTCTTTAGGTAAGGTAAGATGATGGGGGGGGAAGGATATTAAGTGACTTAAGGAGAATTGAATCAATCCGGCACAAAGCAAAGTCTTTGATGATGAGCGAAACCATAATTTCCGTACTTTATTTGTGTCCGGGGAAATGAGGGGGGAGCCAGGCAGGCAGGCGGGGATTACTTCCCCCCATTGTCCCTCTCGTCCGCGCCCCAATTTATTTTTACTCTCCGCTTAACTTCATTTCTTTCCCATTGTTTTCCCTCCTTTCTCCAAACAACCTTTCATTTCCCTCCCCCAATCTCCTGTCGTCGTCATCGTCTTTTTCCTCGGATTTTATCAACTTAAGGAGAATTGAATCAATCCGGCACAAAGCAAAGTCTTTGATGATGAGCGAAACCATAATTTCCGTACTTTATTTGTGTCCGGGGAAATGAGGGGGGGGAGGCAGGCAGGCGGGGATTACTTTCCCCCATTGTCCCCCTCCGTCCGCGCCCCAATTTATTTTTATTCTCCGCTTAACTTCATTTCTTTCCCATTGTTTTCCCTCCTTTCTCCAAACAACCTTTCATTTCCCTCCCCCAATCTCCTGTCGTCGTCATCGTCTTTTTCCTCGGATTTTATCCGATTTTGGAGAATGAAAGTCTGTGCGTGCGTGCGTAGCCTACGCACGGCCCGGTACGACACAATGGAAGGATTAGACTTGGGAGACGGCTCATTGATTTTAAAATAAAACGATTATTTTGTTTCTTAATTGAGAATCTTAGCATGACATGGCACGGCACGAAGTGCCAAGGATTTTATTTCTAGTGGCGCCATCTGGTGTCCTAGCCTGCGAAAACGCACGCCTCCCCTTGAAAACGTTGTATAAATGTAGGAAGTGTAACTTTGACAAATTCCATTCCTCCGTTTTAAGATTTCCTCGTCGTCCTCGTCGTCGTCGTGGTGGGTAATCCCATTTGAAGTAATTGGTATTCGGTGGGTGGATAGGGTGGGAGCAGGAATTGTGATTCATTTCATTTTGGGTACAGCATTGGATGGCTTGACAAATGCAGGCCGGGTGCGGGTGAAACAGGGGATAGGGAAAATGCCACGGGTTTTAATAGAAGTAATCTTGGGAAGTGGAGACGGCAGGGAAATTAAATTAAGTTCAAGTTAAGTAATTTTGAATGACGACGTGAGACTGGGGCGCCTTAAACTCAGGCGCCAGTGTTTAGCCAGTCTAACGAGACAGGGAGTGCGTCTGTCTGCCTAGACGCGGGATTTTCAAATTGCAATTTTAAGTGGATACTGGACAGAAATACATGAATACATTCGGAATGCCCCGAGTACAAAATCGAAGTCATTACGTCATACTGAACTGGCTGGAATATAAATAACTTACTAAAGATTACGTACGGACATGTTAGGATTAAGCTTCATCCTAATGTAAATGGCATTGCGATTGTGGCTAACGCACTCGTACGTTGTACGTAAGGCGTTGAAGGTTAGGCGAGAACAATGGGCCGCTTTTTCCAAAAAATCCCTTCGTCATTTTACGGAGGATGGATCAACTACTAAAGACCCCGTCTTTTTTTCCATTGAATTCTCTCCACAAAACGAAGGAAGATTTGCTCCTTGATTTCCTTTGAATTCATTTTATTCAGGAGTCATAGTCATGGCTTCGTACTCGTGAACTTGAGTCAAGACAGTCTTAATTGTTACCTATGTTCTTCTTGCACCACGACGCGTCACTCGCCCATCACCCACATCCTGTGTTTCGTGGTGTGGCCATGATTTATAATTTTAATCCAACGTGAATCAGATTTTTGTGAGATGATGAGTCACAGTAGTAGTAGTGAGTATAACTCTATGCAGGGTCGAGGTCTTAAGTACATGGCAGGCAAAAGATTTTGGGTTTCTTGAAATAATTTTTGAAATTGTTGGGTGTCTTGTTGTTGAATTTAAGGCTTTTTGATAGAATTACTAAGATTTGTGAGATCTTATTGTTAAATTTCAAATTTATTGACATAATTGTTAATATTTGAAGGTTCCTTGTTATTAAATTTCCGGCTTCTTGAAATAAATTTTAGGATATGTAGGTTCCTTGTTACATACGTTGTTACAAAATTTCTGGTTTCTTGAAATAAATGCTAAAAAATTAGTTATTTTATTTCAAGAAATGCATGCAACTTTACATGTATAAAGAAATCTTAAGATTCGACACATAAAGTGCATACCCAAACCCGTATTTCCCATTGATCCATGTGCTATTACAAGGAACACGTGGACTTGCTCAAATTCACTTTGGATATTTGGGAATGCAATCAAATGGTCAACGCCGTGACGTGGCTGACATGACACAGACATACATACGAATCACATCTGGTATCTGGTATCTGCATCTCTGGCCTTCATCAACCATTGCATTCGCGCCAGTTGTCGACAGTCGACAGCACATAACATATGGACCCATACATACATCATCTGTAGCATCGGATTGCGGTTTCAATTGGAATTGAGAGATCCTCGACAGCCGCAAAACCTTTGAAATTCCTGCGCGGCCCTAATTCCCCCACTAATTTAATGTGTCCTGATCACGCGATTTGATTTATATGAGAAAAATAGAGGAGACTGCTGCAAAAATCCTCTCAAAGGTCAAGTGTGGTGATGTGGAGAGGTCAGTCGTTGAAATTTGGACGGCGGGGGCGGACAGGATAGGACGGTCCGGTCGGGCGGTCAGTTCTGATCTTTTCCGCGTTTTACAGTAGGCATGCGCCGTATTTGTGCCCTGCCATAACTCACATTCAAATATTTCTGTTAGCGTCGTTATCTGTTTGCTTTCATAATTTAGGAGACGACAGTCACGGCATTCATCACTTAGCATTTTTTTGCAAGTATTTTTTTGCAAAAGGTCAAATAACACTGAATTGCATTGCATTACATTAGTTGTATTTGCATTCCACCCAGATTAAAGATAGGATTTGAAAATTGACGGGGCTGACAATGAATTTGCAAAATCCCCAATGACTCCTTCCTTTCCCATTGCCATTTCTTGCAATTGTGTTTAATCTTATTTTCGCAATCTAATTCATTTCTGCGGTGGGGCCAGGCCAGTCAAGGCTCGGCCATGTGTTGACAGAGGCGGGGAATTCAAATGATGAACTCAATGAGGACGTGGGAACGACGCTTGGGGACTCACTACGCGACTCCGACGACGACGAGGACGCCACCCGCAGAATTTCAAATGAGAATCAGACGCCAGCAGGAAAATCGGGTTTTGGAAGTTCACATTCACACACAAAATATGTATGCAATCCATCCGTATTTTTTGTATGTATGTGGGATTGGGGCAGAATTATTGTATGTTTCGTTTCGTATGCTGGTCTCGAGTATTGGAAAAAAAATAGGAAAAGAAATTAAAACAATGCATGATCCAAGGCAAAGGATTATCGACGCTTCGTCGGATTCATACGACGACGCTACAAGTAGTGGAATATGTTGTACGCATGTATGCAATGTAAGGATACTACGGGAAATATGTAGCGGATACACGTACGTTACACCAACTCATCTTCATCTTGCCCTCAGGGACACAAGCAGATCACTCTTGTTTTTGTCATCCCTCTTGTTCCGTACGTGTGATGTCTTGTGTCTTCTCTACAAGATATCCGAGTCTTTGGTCCAAGGCCTTCCCTTTGCAACATATTAACTGGGTTTATCCACGGAATTTATTATCCACTTGTTCCTTGGGACCCGTAACCCAGGAGTCTCTTCATACAAATTAATTATGCTTTAAAACTTGTACGGTGGTTTTATTGATGGGGTTTTACTGACAGCCACTTCAAGGAGGCAGTTTTTGTGGGCTGGATATGGGATAGGGTATTAATTTTTTTGTAAATTAAAAGGCGAAAGGGCATGGGATGAATTTACGGTACTACAATGTGTACGGTTATGATAGTTTTGAAGGATTTGATGAATTAAAATATATGAAAATCTTCGTTTGTCATAAAATTCCAAATAGTGTTTTTAAAAGAATCAAAGAAACCTTAGCCAAAACTGCAGTTTTTAACTAAATTATAAAAAAAGTTATTGTGATGTACAATTGTAACCCATACTTTCTTTTCTACAAAAACTCCACACTCAATTATTTTCAATTTCAGTCATAAAATGACACATACAAAACTTTCCTCATGTAAAACCAAGGATCACAACAGGAAGATCCCAACTTTTTCCTTCTTTGTTTAAAATCCATTAATTCCGTTGGCCTTAAACCCTTGCCTCGACATTAGTAATCCCTTCCTTCAGACTGGCCCTCATTGTCTTGACGGGAGGATCCTCCCGTGGTACCGTGGGAATCATATCCATCGTTGACGGTTCTCGTCTGGTTTGGATCTCCGTTGTTTGAGTTCCTTCCTTGGTTTTGAGGCAACTTGTTTGGTGAGTTGTTTCACACCGTCGTCGCCGCGCCGTGTGTATAATCTCTCCTCTTTAAATCCCGTGTGTATATGCATGCAAAGGATGTATGTGTCTCTCCTACGTCCGCACCATTGCGCACATATCTCCGAAACAATATTGTCTCCCGGTGTGTTTACTTTGTCTTATTTTCTTTTCCGTCTTCAAGACACTGTCGTCCTTAAGCTCTTCTCTTCTCTTCCCTTAATCTTCCTTCAAGAAAATGCGTCAGGAAATGTTTAAATTTACGGGGTGAAATTTTCTTCTGCTTCACTTAACGCTGCGCCGTGCTGGCTTAAGTAGGCGGCCTTTGTCTTGGCGGGAAAGATAAAATATTTATGATTGATTGTTGAAGTCCTACACGAGTTTTGGCATCGGCCAAGCCAGGCCAGGCTAAGCTAATGAAGCCATTGCTGTGAGAATTTGAGTGAGAAATACGTACTGGAGATGGTCCAAAAATTTAAAAGTTTCCGCGTTTCTCTTTCATACAAAGTTCATTTAAAGAGATGATTAGGTAGGCGCCTTTACCACGCGACGCCGTGTTTTGGAACTGAGGATCAAGTGGGGGAACTTAATCTCGTGTATCTTACCCGATTCGCTAAAAGACACGTACATTACTTAGGCCGTAGTTTAAGTGGGGCGGGAAGGATTTGAAAATAAGGACAATCGGCGTGTCGGCCTGGGCTGGTCTTGCCTGGCCGTGATTTGGCAAAGATGTTCAATTTAATGCAGGAGGCTGTGAACAATACAATGGCTGGGTCCTTCGGAGCTTTTGACAATATTTGGCAACCATTTTAGGAATTTGGCATGTGTATATGCATTGCTAAGGCGGGAAATAGGATTTCTATGCACCGTAACCCACGAAGCCAATAACTGGAAGAAGTTTTGTTAATAATGAAAAGGAGGAGGACGCGTTTTGCGAGGATTGTTCTTGGGTGGGAGGGTGGAAGGATTTCTTATTATTAGGTGACTACGTATACGTACGTGTCAAGGATCCAAGTTGATAAAAGTCGCACACGCTGCCCGGGAAAACAACAACGGTGGTTGTTGTGTTGGACCTCCTCCCATTAAATCCTTTTCATTTCGTATCATTATCGTTTGGAGAACCGCTTCATTGTTCTATTTAATTGAATTATTCAGTAATAATTCCTTTCATATCGGATAGGAAGGAACATCAACCACGGGATATGAAACACATTTAGGATCCAAGATTCTTTATCGCGAAACGTGAATGTGGAATCCTTTATTCATAAGAATGATCCCATTGAAATCTGCAGAAACATATGGCTCATCTGGCAGAAAAATTGTCTATTTTGAAAGAGTGTGCGAAAATAAAGCATTATAAGCGTTTTTGTGCAAAATATGAATTCAAGTTTTGTAAGAAATTTGCAATTGCGGCAAATTTAACACATTTACATCCATTGCGGGTAGATCAATTAATTGTAAAAATTCGGACTTATTTTCCCGCTCTTTGCAAAACTTCACCCCTTTCTCCTTGAAAAAACAAACCCCTCAATTTGTGTGACTAATGGATGCGAAACGAGGATTCATTACGGGGCAGTGAAAGGTTATCTCCGCAAGTCATTCCCGTCCTGAGTGAATGGGGAAAAGGCTGGCTGGGATTTTTTTTCCTCCCTTCTTTTCTTAAAAGGAGATGTCTTGGCGTGGCGTGCCTTGGCCATGGCGTCTCTCAAAGCTGGTGGCTGATGCCGTCGATGTCTGTTTTTGTCCGACGTTACGTACGTACGTATTCAGCGGAAGTGAGGACGAGGCCGGTGGCCTAGCCTAGCCTGGCCTCCGTGAAGGAAGAAGAATAATCATTTGTCGAAGTCAGGGATCTCCAAGCTTTTCATTAGACTCATCCGAACCTTCATCTATCATTCCAATCACTCCCACTTCCCTCACCAAAGGAAATGTTTTCTTTTCGTGGGAAAGTGAAAGTGGTAATGTCTTGCTTTCTCTTGCCTATCTACAGGAAAGCACAGCCAACCGTAACGTACTACTATTTTGTGTTCCTTTGAATGTATCATCTCAATTGTTGGTTTCAAGGATTTCACATTTTACTGCGTGGTAGATGGATTTTTGAATTTTATCTTGTTTTGGTGGGAAAATTGCTAATTTGAAAATATGTATGGTACAATTTGCATCTAGTTTCTCCAGTCACTTTTTCTAATTCTGAAATTTATTTACTAGATCCTTTTGAATTTGGCGAGAAAAACATATTTAAAAAAGGTTTCCTATCTCAACTCCATCCGCTTTCTTCTATTTTCCAAAACGATAGAATTGCCTCGCCTTGTTTCCGGCAGGATTAATGACTACAAAGTGAGGTGAATGGCCGGCGGGTTTGGCGGGTAAAAGTGGTGGTAACTTGAGGGTTGGAAGTGGTCCCCAATTTACCGCTATTTGGGTCAATTCAATTTATATGGAAGTGGTGCGGGGCAGCGCAGCGGATGGAAACGTGCTGAATTCCTGAGTGGATGTAATGCGTTGGCAAACTCCGACCGGGCTCAGGTGGACGAACGGACGGACACACGTACACACGCGTTACGTACAAGCCCGTGCCGTTCTGTTCCACACAAAACCAAAACCAACCGCGAAATACGAACACACTTTGAATTCGGGTGGGAAAAATCCTTGCGTTGCGGATATTGGCCTGTGCTGGAGGATTTCTGCAGCATTTTATTTGTTCTCCAGGCCAAATCATGGATTCTAGGAATTTGAAAGGACATGGGGATTGGAATTGGAGAAAGCTGGTGAAAGTATTTGGTTTGTGGTCGCCTCCGGCTAAATTGGAAACTTCATAAATTGAATTGGCGGCTTTTTGGAGTTCGGATGAGGGATCCGTTCGTGGTCGGATCTGATTGGTAAATAAACTGGGCCGTGGGATCCGCGGCGGGTGTCCTTTTGTCTTCCAGCTGTTTGTCCTCTGTCAATTCCATTTTGAATTTTCCCGCGTGTTTCATCCATCCGATATTTACTCAAACGGTGCTTCTTTTGCATTTAAATACCCTTCGGGTTTTTTTGAAAATCCCGCCAGTCTTAGAATTTGAATTTTCACGCGCGCACGTGTACATATATCAGATTCCTTGCCACCTGACTATTTTCAATCCTCAAATCCGCGGAGAAGTGAAAGGCGCCAACTTTGAATTGACGTGGATTGCGTGGGCTAGGAAATGGGACCCCAAAAATGAGTGACGTTGCCATCGTCTGCCATTGTCACATTTAATAAACCCGTCCCGGGGATCGGAAACCGAAACAGCTTTATTATCTCTGTCGAATTTCCCCTCCCTACGCTACGTATGCCCACACGAACCTGTGTCTACGCGCGTCTCTTCAAATTGTGTATGTATGCGGATGCAAATAATGTGTACATGAACGGTACATACACACATTAAGTCATCTCCAAAATTTGGATTGGATTTGACTCTTTTCCGCGACCGCCCACGTTACGCACATACATACGACTGTTAATGCAATTATCCCATGCAGCCCCTGCCACTCATCCTTCGAATTCAAATTTCCCTCCTTCACTTCAAAGGGCAGGGTTCTCATTCCCAAATGCCAAAATCATGTTTTGCCCTCCGGCATTTCAAATCCTCCAAATTAACCGCGCTAATCGAAACTGTCGATCAAACTTAAACCTTGGCGCCACTCCGTACGTTAAGGCTTTACATGTACAGTACACGTGTAAGGAAAATGGCGGGAAATATAAAAGTAGAAAGAATCCTAGTTTCGGAAATCCGAGAAAGTCCCGCGGACGGCTACGGGCTTTCGTTTCCCCGGAAAAAAGGCTTAGGATTTGTAACTATTTTGTACAGAGTTATTGCCCGGGAATTTTTTCCCGCCGCCGCAGCGGTGGTGAAGATAAAAGGGGACGGGATGGACTCATAAAACACACCACGTACGTACCTATAGTATGGCGGTAAGACGAGGGTCTTAAGGTACGGGGAAGAAATAGGGTCAAGCGGGGAAGAGCCATTGAGGACTTTGGAAAGGATTGAGCGGATTTTATAAGATTTATCGGTGAGCATGACAGTACAGGCGACACGTACGGACGGACGGACGGCCTTTGAAATCTCCCGCTCCACGTGAGTGTTACGTACGAAGAAGAATAACATTTATACTTGGAAATGAGACGAGAGATGATGGCGGGATGGTTTGAAAGGAAATGAAGCTTTAAGGGGATGACCACTCCAAGGGTGTCCTTACAATACAAACTTCACACGCTCGCACATTTACGTTTAAATTACCCTGGATTGGAGGACTCAAATAAAAAAATGGCGGGAAATTCCGAATTTCTTTGATTTCGGTCGGGGAAATTACAAAAGTTGGATTCCGGCCACCAGGTGTGAGTAATGAAAGCCGGCGGGTATATTCGACCATGAACTCTGACTCTCGGCGTAGTTTTCAAACTTTGGCGGGTTATTTCTCCATGTGGGTGGTTGGTCGTCTCGTAGTCGTAATGATTATTGGAAGATGGTTTCCTTCTTTGTGGTATTTTGGACACATGGAAGTATTACATGCGTTTTCGTCTAGTGTTGAGATTTCTAGAAATAGCAAATAGTGAGTGCAGCAGGGGTCATTGACCTCCAGTACAGCATACGGGTACATGTGGAGTACGTAAGCAGATTGTGACAATGCACGAATGCACTCAACTGACTGACTCCAGGCCGGGCTTCTTCCTTTTGCTCTGTGCTATTAATTCTGAGAAATTTTGGAACAAATCCAATGTTTTTGCACCCAAGAAATACCCCTACCCCTTTGTACGATTCCATGCTCTTTTTGCACGCGAAGGTAAGGCACGACATGCCATGGCAAGGGAAAGTGCGAAAACTGGGGAAATGATGTCATGTGTCAGTCAGGAATGGATAGGGTGCGAGCGTCATCAAAATCCGCGTTACGTGGTATTTAAAGGGAGGGTCATTAGAGCTTAGCACAAGGGAACGTCTTGAGGTGTTTCTTAAGAATGTACCTTTATTACCAGATTACACTTAATTCTGTGATATGGCGTTTTGCAGTTGTGATGGCTCCCTTGTTACGTCAAGCCATGAATCAAATAATGGATATTTTCATTAAGTCCACTCCTCATTCTATCGTCTTGGATCAAAATCTTTTAATGAAGTTTTTTTCTTCTTTTTCTTGATACCCAGACCCATGCAATCGCCAGCGGCAGCGGCTTTTCCCATCCCAACCCCCATAAATTTTTCACATCACTTCCCTTCAACTTTTCCCCTTTGTTTTCTCTACTGACCCCTTTCCCTGTGCTTTCCCTAGCCCTTTTGTAACTTGAAAATGGCAAGGCCTTACCTTTTCCCCCGTTTCCCTGTGTAGTGTAATTTTAATTTTGGTCAGCGATCGACCTAACCAGGCGGGAGTTTCCCTTAGAGAATTGTATTTCTGAGCTTTTAAAATTATTTTCCGTTGTACATTACAAGCATGGCGAATACGCACTTACGTTACGTACCTGCGGTACCCATTCGGCCCTTGGCGGTGCTGGAATTACGTACGTACGTACGTTTCATAGTTTGTCGGGTACGGGTAAAACCTCGTGACTGGAAATATGAATATTACATTACATGGATTCGACCACGACCACCATGGAAGCTTCCAGTCTCTTTATTATCCAGCCGGAAGACTGGAGATGAGATGGCGATGGCTTGAGCCTTCACTTTGGGTTTACCCGCCGCCATTCAGGCGGGAGACCCACCCATCACTTGTGTCATCCCTTAAAATTTCCCTCAATCCCCACCGCCTATAACTACAATGATGGATGGCTTATAGGAAGGAGGAAAACAGGAGCCCACTATTTCACATTGTGCGTCCTTACGCACCGCACTTCCCCGCAAAAATTCAAAACTTTGCTTCGCAAGCATTCAGCCTGGCCTGGGCTAAGAAAATCCTTTATATGTATTTTTGCCTCTGACACGTACGCGGGTGTTTATCGGGGCTTTTGGCATCGGAATGCAAAAAATGTGAGAGATAATTAATGGCGGGTGCTTGAAAGAGGGAAGAGTCGACCAAATTACCCGGTTAAGTGCTCCCCCTCCCGAAAAACGGGGGAGAACAGGCATGGGTGTGTGGAAGGTTAATGGAAGTTATGAGGAAGTCGAGAGTTCATAACCGTCTCCGTAACTTAATAGCAATTTTTTCTCCAAAGCATTACATGTACGCTATGTGAACGGTGAGGATATTTTTATCTAAATTGCAGGCAAAATGCAGCAGAGGGGGATAGTTCATTGAGCATTAAGCTGCCGCGTGCCTTGGCCCGTGCGAGTGATTATTTATGGAAAGTGGGGAAGGGGTCTTAAAAGGTTGACCTGTTTTCCGGCATTTGGACAAATGGGGGTTTGTGTCATGTCGTGTCGCGTGTCTATGACTTGTGGCTTTGGCCTGTGTATAAATGGTTGGCGACTGAAAGCTTCCTACGTACATGTTTGTAGTGTATGGGATTGTGTTTCAACTATACGAAAATGGTTTTGTTCTTCCCGCCTCATTATTTACATCATCCTCTTCCCCCCATTTGCCAGGACATTTATGGAGTGTCGGGGAAAAGTTCCCATTAAATGGGAATTAATCAATTGGTTTGTCCTCACGGAAGTGGAAGGCGTTGGGGTTAAGACTTGGTTGTGGGATATGGGAATGGGGACAATAGACACAAGGATTTCATTGCGGAATCTGTGTGTTGAATTGCGGGTATTACGTTGGGATGGTTGAAATCCAATTCAGCAAAATGATATTTTCAATGTACTGGATTAATAGCAAAATTACAACTTAGAATACTGGTTTGGACACATTCAAGTGCTGCCTGGAAGGAAAATTTTTGTAGCACTAGAATTTTTTACCTTTTTTGAATTCAATCAAACTTCCCGCCATTCAAAATCACAAATGTTTCCATGATATCACGTGACTGCACGTCGACGTCGCGGGTCAATATAATAAATATAAATAAGTAAAAGTAAATATGTGAGAAATTTCTATCCACCCGTGATTTTTCCCCGCCCAATCCTTCGGTTCTCAATTATCTTTGCCAAATCCAAAATATTTAGTTTCCCGAGTGAAAGGCGGCGGTGAAAGTGAGTGGATCCCGTTCTGTCCCGAAGAATTCATGTAATGCATAGAAGGAGAGTTTGGATTTCTGGGTACTACGGGGTAGTAGTACTGGTGGTGGGAGACAGACAGAGGTTATGGAATGTGAAGTGAGTGGAGGGGAATCTCATTTGGAATCCCTGTCCCTTATCCGCCAGTTCATCTGAAGGAATGAAATGAACTCCTCGTCTTGTCGACCCCAGCCCCTACCGTAGATGTACCGCACCGTACCCGCCGGTCGATGGCCTCAGAAAGGAAGGAAGTTTTCTCCACTTCCTTTCCCTTTTCTCCATAAATTTATTCCTCCTCTGACTACGGTACTACTTCTACTACGTACAGCACTAGCCACGTGCGGTGCGGTGTGCGTACGTACCGGGATCGGATTCATTTTTTTACGTTTGTGGTTTTTTTTCCGTACCCGGGATCGAGAGGTTATTAGGAAACCGCGAGGACGAAAGACGAGGAAAAAAAATCCAGTTCATCTTCTCAACTTTCAAATGGAAAAAATCAGGAGGGAAAAACGTTGGCATTTAACCGCGTCTCGGCCCACGAATCGATGGGTCGTCGTCCATTTTTTGCCAATGTTGAAAATGAGATGGACGGACTCTCACGACTTAATGACCCTTAATGTTTCCCGTTACTCACTTCGTATCTTGTCACCTTTGACGGACCGGGTATTATGATACCCGGGAGCTTTATTATCATAATGGTCATGGCTAGCCTTAATGACTTGAATTTTGAAGAAAAAAACTCGTTTCTTTTATTTGATTTTTTATGATTTCAAATAGAAAAATGAATTATGGATTTTGGTACGGCACATGGCGCGTGCGCAGTGCTACAGTGCAAATTCGAGTAGGCTACGACGGCCGCGGCCGGATTTATGTATTTCTATCTGATCTCATCCGAGGAAAATTCAAACCTCCCGCCCCTATTTACAATGCATTGAGAGGAAGAATTTCACGGACCATTAACGCAACATTAACTCAACTATTTGTCTTGCTCCTCCCTGGTGCACGACCCGTGTAAAACGGAGCGTTACGTGGCACGGCGCGGCATGGCATTGGCATACGAGTAAAGTACATGGTTTCTGGCGTGTTTGCATTTTTAGAGAATGTGGATGCCCGGATGAAGCTGGAAGCGGGTTAGTGCATAAGAGTGGGGATAGTAAGTATGCCAATACTGATCATTGTCATGGCTGAAGTTGAGACTCAGTTTTGGTTGAAGAGGATAAATGAAATTTCGGGGACATAGTGGCTAGGGTTCATGAAGAGGGGAGGGATATCCCGCCCTGGTTCCTTCTTCCCCGGGTTATGAGAGTTTGAAGGATTTTTGGCTCCCATTCCCGTCACCCCAAAATTCCCTCGTCCTCAATATCGGCAGAAGGATTTTAAGCCTTTAGCCAAATAGGTACTTTGGTCGAAATGAAGGAATTTACTTGCCTCTTTTTCTTTGGCGCAGTGTGGCCTGGCGTGGCGGGATCCATTCAAATATCCTGGAAGGATCCGGATTAAAAATGACATAATTTATTTTACGTACGTACGAGTACGAGCGATAGTAGGATTTACTGTGGGGCTTTATGATTTTTCGCAAATCGCAAAATCAATGGATTTGGTTCGGCCTCTGCGCTTCGGCGGTAGCAATATTTTTGGCAAGTAGAGTATTTGGCTAGTGTAGTTTTTTGCGGAGTGTGTGCGTGTGTACATATGTACGATAAAAAAGACGCCAATTACACGCTTGTTAGCGCCGGAGGGGAGCGGAGGAATTCAAATGACTGGAAATGGTGGGGAAAAGAAAGTCGCTTCGTTGTGTCGTGGAGAAAGGAGCCCGTTGCTGGTTAATTAGGTACAAAATGGGAAGTGAAAGCGGGGGGAGTATCACGTTTCCTAATTCAAATTACTGTCTGATTCCCGCTTTCCTCGTGTTGACGATTAAGGCACGCGGGCAGTTGCGTTGCGTCGGGCC
>JAAXYW010000219.1:0-49604 GCA_036851895.1 Orthonychiurus folsomi
CAACAGGATACATTATATCCGAATCACAGTCCATGTACGTACGTACATCTACATCTTCCATTCACCCATCCCATCATCTTCCCCTCGCCTTTTCTTTTCTCCGGGTGAAAACTTCTCCCCGAAAAGAAACTTCGTTCCAAGTTCTTAAGTGTGAGCCAGGGCCCGTAAGACATGTTGGAAGGTACGGTTCACCCTATACATACTTACAGCGTGTATTTTTCACGCTTCTATAAATAAATGTTTTAGGGTCGCACAGAATGAAATGATTTGAACGGGAGAGCCAGGGATTAGATCCCTAATCAGATCGTCATGGTGTGTGGTAATTTCGTGCTCCTGAAGTACGTAAGTCAAAGGGAATTGGTGAGCCTCATTTACGCACACTTGCACCCGCGTACTCAGTTAATTGGCTAAAGAAAAGAGGCGTGGGCGGTGAGGATTTTTGATAACTTGGTTTTATTTTCGTGATGAAGGAAATTTGCTGTACATGTTACATTATATTAAAGGTTTTACAAAGATTGTTTTACTAGTAGAAAATTAGTATGGAATTCCAAGGGAAGGGTTGAGAGAAAAACAAGGTAGACTAGATGCATGATGTATGAAGGAATCCGCCTGCCTGGCCTGAGCATCTGGATTTTCTGGATCTCGTATTTTTTCCATTGAGTACTCTCGTAAACCTCACAAGTTGGATTAAGTTCCTTTGATTGGTGAAAGTGGAGCATGGAGGTGAGAGGAGTAAGGAGTTAAGTCACACAAGAGGGAGGGAATGACGTCATTATCAAAATCTAAGGTACACACTTGCATAGTATGGGAAGGGATAGAAGGTATCCGTTCGACCATGGAGTTAGTCCAGAATTCGTAACGTTTTTCCAGTCTTGGATTCACTCGGTGCGTTCGTTCGTCCGTCCGCTTCATCTTTCTTCCGTGGCTGTCCATGTCTTCCTTTCCCATCCCATGCATGTTAGTTACAGCTTAAGGACAACGGTCGATATTTCGCAACCTGTTTGCTCACAATTTACCTCACCTTCCTCGTCCAACACTCCAGGACTTGTACCCACTGTTCATTCACACTCCTTTCACCTGCACTTGAACACACAACCAAAGAAGAATAACATCCGCACAGTATGTGGGGAATTGCATCTGTCCCAATGCATATTTCACAGTTCAGTCAGTTTCGTGGACATGGGGGAAGAAACGATCCTTCAATTTCCCCTTTCCCTTCCCTGGATTCTTCTTCGCGTGTCAGTCGGTTCCTTCATTTCCCTTTGCTGGCAGCCTGGAAAAGACAAAAAAAATGAACCAGTGCGGGCACGTTCTTAGAGAATGCACTAAAACTCAAGTGAAGGCTCATTCCATGAATTCTTAAATTGAATTGAAGGATATAAATAAAGGAAGAATGGTTGGTCGTAACAAAGTCCAAACTGTGCTTTCTCCCAGAAAACTCCCACCTTATTCATATATTCTAGTGAGGAAGGGATCCTGAATTAGTTCGCACAACGTTCACATCTCAACCATTCGTTTGGGATTGCCCTGGAAGGTTAATCATGTATGAAAGTCCCTAGTCCAGTCGTAGTCTTAAGGCTAAAGCACTGCACCTCATTGCACAATCAAATCCGATTTTTCCCTTGGGTTCATGGAAGGGAATGGAAAGGATTCCTTCACGTACTCACTCCAATCCCAAAAGCAATGGGTGGAAATGGGATCCTGGCTGACTGACTCTGTGAGATGCATCTAAACATTTAATCCAAAAACATTTGGATGGAGATCTAGGAAAACCTTTTGGGCTAATTCAAGTTTTGAAAACTCGTGCATAATGCAGGTGAACTTTTGACATTTGAGATTAGTGCGTAGTGTAAATAGAGGTAGGAATAGTAGGAAACAGCTTTTCTGACGACTGAAACCACGACGTCATGACTTTACTCTGGGAAGAAAGTGATGCAGAAATAATTCAAAATTCTTCATTTCCCTGGAGTTGGAAAGTGTCTCAATTTTGTGGAGACAGAGGAATGCACTCATCTGGCTCCGACAAGGTAAACACAACAACAAGCCTAACCGCCTACATTGCATTTGCACCAATGCCTGGAAGGTTTCTCAGCTGGGCAAATTCACTATGAACAAATACCTCAAAGGAAAGCGTTCACGACATAGTCATGGTATAGGGTACGGAAAGGTTGAAGAAAATTTATGAATGTTCTCTGCTTTACAAGCACTCATCGTCTTCTCCTTACTTATCCATTCAACCGTCCTATCCATTCTACCTGCTTGCCCGATGGTGGGGTTCCGAGTTATCCAGGTGATACTAATCAGGTTCAAAGCAATTGGCATTCAACTAAACACAACCTCAGGCAATTAACTAGCCCGTTTTCGCATTCTATCCACTTTCAAAAGGAAAGGATGTTAATAAATTTATGTTGCTTCATCTCCATCATACCTGCAGTTGTTTTTTCCGTCCTTCTTCAAATTTCAACTGTTGTTTGAGGAATAGGGCATTTTTCAAGTGGGTTTGAATTGAACTGAACTGAACTTGAGATTTCTCCATGGATTTCACCGCCCTGAAAACAAATGGAAAATTAATGACACTTATTTTCGGTAAACAATTCCAATTGGGATACACCCTTCACTAGTTTGGAAGGTATTGTCCTTCAGTTATACACACGTGTGCACTCTTGTTGAGCACCCCCTCATATAAACGCTAGTGGAGTGGGATGAAAACAAAAGTAGAAACAGCTAGAAATAGAAATTCTTTCTCAAATCTAAAAACTCGATTAGAAACTACTATTTATTTTGCAATTACTTCGCCGTGATGGTCCTCAAGATCAAGAGGATCTCGTAACCTGCATTAACAAGGAAGTAATGCGAAAAAAGCTATTTTTATCAGTGAAAATTCCGTCGTAGCTAGAAGGTGGGGTTCACATTCATGATGAATAAAGCCAACCACCTTCACAATTCGGATCTTTATCGACATGCCAATGCCACCCTCACCCAAATACATTTGAGGTTCCAGTCAACGCCGTCAACGTCAACGACGACGCACAATAACACTGTAAAGCTTTCTCCAAATAGATTCTGAAGGCTGAAGATAGTATCTAATCTATTCTCTATTCTGGTTTGGTGATGGGATCGTGCTATGCTAACGTCAAGCCGCACTGTATCTCTATCTATTCCTCAGTAGAAGAGTTGAAGGAATAAGCGACAATCTGTGTTGCGTGCACGACTAATGTACCGCCGAGGTTTTCGAAGGATTCCCCTTTCCTCATGCAATATTTAGGTATGCGAGAAAGGATAGAATCGATTCTCAGCTGAGTGGAGCTCCTGTCTTGACCGTGCAAGCTCAACATTACACATTCTAAATAAATAACGACGGATAGACCTGAAGATTCCTTCTTAAGCGACTTCCCAACCTAGTAATTCAAAAGGAAATGATGGCATAACCGAACCAATCACTACAACACAGCACAAAATCCAAGCACAATTCACGAACCCACAGCATTTCTTGCCACAAGTCTCAGAATTATAAATTTTATTTTCGACTGCAAATACATCCTCCTGAAATTTTAATTTTTTGCCAAATAGTACTTCTTTTGATTTTTTTAAATATAAGGCAGCAATACATCAAAAACTCAACTGAAATGAAAGGAAGAGCAAGTACTCGCCAAGAACAATTAACTTGGCATGCAAGTGGAAATTGTAAATACTAGTTCACTCCTCACCCAATGCTATAATCAATATCATAACATGTGCCCTGAAGGAGGCGATGCTGGCTGCTAAACTCCGTCCTCTGCTTGATCATGTTCGGGACTTCCTTGCGAATGTGTTCCTAAACCAAAGGATACAAAAAAAATTAGCAGTTAAAAATTAGCCATTACTGGTCCAAAAAGCCAAGCCTAAGGTCTGGGAAATCGTTAAATCAAAGCAACAGCTGCTTAAGAATACCCGACTTTAGCTTAGTTTTAAAACCGTAGTGTGCTTCCTTAACTCACCTGCAAGCAGAACAGTGCCAGAGATGGCTCATTGGCAAGCAGGTGCATATTTTCAGAAAGCCTCCCCACACCTGAAATAAGAGATATTCAAAAATTTATAAGTCGATTCAATAGAAACATATTTGAATATAAATTAGGACATATATAAGTACGACAAGCTGCTCCTTGACTTTTAACCTTATTTGGCTTGTTTTCTATCAATAAATATTGCTCCCACACCTCAAAACGTAACGTTACATTGCCTCACTACAATTGAGATCGAAAGGAAGTTGTTTAACCTGTTCCTCAGCATGCATGTTTCAGATCAGGCGGGGTCGGGTCAGCCCTCGCACTCAACTACCACTTTAGTTGAGTGACCTATAATTTATGAAACCCACGCCAAAGCTGGGGATTGTCCTTATTCCAATTCCTTATTACATTTAAAGAGTATTGGCCACTTTACCACAGAATTCTATTCTAAACTAAACCTTTTCCACCCCCTACACACCATCCATTTACGTCCTTGTCCAGTTTAAGTGGATTCTAAAATTCCCCATTTCCTCCTTCCCAAAGCCCACACTTTCCATTTCCAAAGTCCCTGGATGCCAATATTGCAAACCGTCGTCGTAGAGTACGTGCTTTTGCTTTGCTTAGTTTGTAAAACAGTGTAGTCCACGTCCACCCACACCCTCGTCGTCATCCTCCGCCCAATTCCATGATTGTATTCTATTGTATTTGTACACATTGGTAGCTGGAGTTTTACCTTTACGAATTTTATTTGTGGTCTCCGCTGCCCCAGGGTTGGGATTCAATCGCAAATGCTGGAGGAGCCGTCCGGGAGTCTCCGGATAACGAAGGCGCACGTGAAGTCCCACCACTCATTTCCACAGTCTATTTGCACACGGGAACTACTATTCCCAAGAAACTGGTCACTGACAACTCCTCCTGGTTTCGTTTTTTTGGATAAAAGAAAGGGAACTTTGGAAATTTTGAGGACGAGAATGTTGAAGTGGCAGGACTGAAAAATGTTGGATTCCCGCGCCGCCTGCGATGGGACGGACGGACGGAAGGCAAAAAAAATCGATGGCTCGTGCACGACGCAGCGGAAAATCCTAACTTGCGTCACTCATTATGCGCCTTCCCCAACAACTCCCGCACTACCCGCCTTTGGTTCGGATTGAAAAACGCATTTCCAAATGAACATTTTGAAATGGATGAATAAATTATGTCCGGAGGGATTGGGAAATGGAAAAAAATTCTGAGGAAAACCTCCGGCTCTTGTTGTCATCTGCAGGAACCTTAACCCTGAATGTAAATATTTTGAGGTCGTTCGTTCTCAACAACATTGCGTGGTACGCGCGTACGCGTACGTACGATTTGGAGATTAGCCTCAAGATTTTAATAATACTTAAAATGAAGGTGTGGGCGAAAATATGTGTAACAAAACAATGTAATCCAATTACGGAGAATAGAACGTATGTATGCATACATACAAGGAAAAGGGATAAAGGAGGACTAGGCGACGAGAAGAGGCGATTGTGGGTTTCCAAATGTCGTGTGTTTGTAGTTTTTGGGGAGCTTTGCGTTTTACCTGGAATTACAGGAAGGGAATAATGACTCCGACAATTAATGGTGATTGATGTCAGACACCTTAAGATTGATGGAGATGTAGTGTCATGGACATGAATCTATTTCTTAGTAAAAGATTTCCGTCTTGTCAAGAGGAATTAAGGAGAAGACGGATTTGGTGTAATATAGGCAATAGAGTGGAAAGGGCAAACGTAATTGGATAGTTTTCACGATTGTTTTTGTTCAGCAAGTTTGAGAAACCACTAATTTGTTTCACTATTGTTGTAACAACATTGGAATGGCACGTTGATAATGCCAAATGAGATGATCTGCCACAAATAGAAACCAGAAACAAATGGTTAAGGATGGATTCATAGATATGATGGAATCCAAATCAAAGTCCTAACGCCGTTCTTGTATTTATGATGTGGAGTTGCGGAATTGAAGCTAGATTTGGAACCAAGCTTTAGTTTGCAATTTTTGGAGAGCTCAAAGGAAGGGTCTTATTTCATGGAAAGCGATGTTGCCGTTTTGCTGTAACTTATAATGTCAAGGTTGCCGCATTTTAGACGAGTAGTGCTACTGAATATTTTAGCAAGTATTTCATTCTGTAGTCAAGCTTATTCGTAGCATTGGCTTTACCCAGAGGCGAAATATCCTAACTCCTGTCTTGTCTTTTACAGACAAATAGCAAACTCATATTTTCCGTTTGTTGCACGTGGAGCGAGACTAAATGCATCCGCTGGGTCTTTGAACTCATCCCTGGAAATGTTTCTTCTTGAATAAGATATAGAGTTCGTTTCATTTCCAAAACAAGGCAAGACCGAAATGAAAATAGGGTAAGCTGTTACTCCGTAATCGGTACTTGGAATAGTCCGTCTTCCTGAAACAGTTAACCTCTTTCGAATGACTGATGAGACCAAGTAGTTAAATATTTACATTCTTATTGATGACTGTACCTCTTCGTCATTATTTGATCAGAGAATATGCTTAATAGGGTATGGTTCGGTGCGGTACTGTGGCGATTTGTCTTCTGATTGTTGACTAGTTCGGAGCTCGTTTTTCGAATACTCTGAAGCTGATTTTATTTTTTTGATTTGAATAAATGAAGCTATAGATATTCTTAAAAAGTTTACTTCATCATGGCAGGGCAGGGTTCAACTAGCAAACATTTTTTAATATTGTTTGCAATGTCTTATATTATGTTCACAATGGGTCTGGACCGGAGGGAATCATATTGTACATTGTCCTCCTGCGTTCAATGAAACTGGTGCAATGCGCGAGATGTTTCTGTTCGACAAGAATACTGGGCTGGGATAAGAATAAATATTAAAAGTGCCCACGAATGGGAATGAATGAACAATCAATCAAAGTACTATTAAATTACGGGTAGTAGTAGTCCACCGGCCTGTCTATTTTTGGAATCGACAGCTTATATGACTGGCAAACCCGCCACTTTGTATTCAGCTATAGAAAATTGTTCAATTTCATCGATTCCCCCCTGCACTCCTCCCGCCTCTCTCAAAATGTATTCTAAACAAAGGGAGAGCAGGTGAAAACATTAAACGAGGTTCCGGTCGGTCCTTTCCTTCCCTTCTTTTTTGTGTTTTTATGAAACCCGTTGACGTAATCACGTCAATCACTGACTGGCATCGAGAAAAATAAGAATATATCCAGTGTTTGCACTCTAGGAACTTCAACCGGGAGGAAAACGGCTCATGTTAATTATTGTTCCCTTTAATCAATACATTCATTCAGTAAATGACAATCACATGGGTTGGGTGCTTTGCAGCATCCGGATTAAAGAAGAAATAAAGCTTTCGATAGCTTCATTCACCCAGGACCGAATTATTCCTCATTTCAAAGTATATGCATTTCCTTTGACGTTGTTGACACACAACCCCCTCAAGTTGAACTATTACAGACTCACAAAAACTAATGACGGGTTATATATTTGAAGCATTTTTTCTCTGTCTAAGTAAATTGCTGGTTAGTTACGCTTTTGGGGCACTTTATTTTTATGTCAAGTAAGTGTGGGCAAGGTTCCCTGGAGTTAATTTACTTCCTTTGGCCCCTACCATGTGCACAAGGATTTTTATTCCTTATCCACTCTATTATTAGCATTAGAGTAAATTGGACTTCGTCAGTCAGAGGAGGCCAAGATTTCCTTCGAGATTACCCCCTTGTTTTCAGTCCATAAATCTAAATACAGTGTTTGGACTGAAGGAAGAATGGTCATTGTGTTATTTTCGGCTACTGCGACTTTATTTGAAAATATTATGTGCTATTTTCCAATATTTGGTGGTGCATGGGTTCAAAATCAGGCCATTCATTCCCACGGCGTAAATGTCCATTTGGTTTATTGTGTGGTCTTTGCATTTTTAATATGGTGTTGGTCAAACAATTGCAATGCAATGCTTGGAATGGAGGTACGACTATATTATGGGTTGTTTCACCTTGACTCAAGTTTCCGCTTCACATCGTCATCTTCAACAAATAAGCTACAAGTTGGATGTGTTTGACGTTATTTCACATTTCGGGTAAAAGGTTTTTCAGGCCTTGCTGGTTCCTCATTAAAAATTCCATAACATGATACACGAAAGTGTTTGCTTTTGAGTATGAAAATTCTAAGAAGTGGTTGTGGATGTGGGCTGAACCGCTGCGGTTAATAGTCCACGTGCATGGATGATGGATTTCAAGGCCTGGATCCATGATGAAAGTATTGCAGATGAAAGTTGAGTTTATCTCCAGTTGCACTTACCGGGGATGCATTACATTACAACTAAGCAACCAAGAAACCCATACATACATATTCCCTCCCGAAGAGTTTTGTTGCTTCTTTGAAAATTTTGACATTTTAATTTATCAAAAATCTTTGACGGTTACTTGGGAATAATTTGTAAAATCTAATCTCACTCAAAAGTGTTGGAACTTGCCTTTGGCATTTGACTTGAAGTTTGGATGAGATCCCACGTACGTACGTAAAATCCTTTATCCTTTTGAGTTGAAATCCTAACCTCCACGTGCTTACCCACCCACAATGGATAATAGCAACAGCATAGCAGCACAGCAGCGCAGGGGTTTTATTATATTTAGACCCTTTTCCTACGGAATGGATTCAAGATTTCCATTGGAAATGTGTGTAATAAAATGGACCAAAAACCATAAACATCAACACGACTCCGAGCCTTAATTCATTCCTCGCGTCATCAATTCGATAAAGACGTCCAGAGTGAGTGTCGTTTAGATACATTTTATGGAAAGCGAAAACTACCAACAATAGTCTTTTAGCTTAGCTTACGGTTTTATGTCAAATCGTAAATCTTGCTTTGAATAAAATATTGTCCCACAAGCCCCACTCGTTTTCAGCATAAAGAGGAAGGAAAAAAGAGCAACCGTAAATAATCCTTCCGCTCAACGTTAAACGTGTATTTTAAGAATCTTTTGTCAAATTACTTTCAAAGTGTTTCTTAACCTATTTGATTAATAATATTTTGATGTTTGTATTGCTTTGAGAGTTAATATATTTTGGCTTACAGAGTGTCCCCTCGCTGACGACGGGATGGAGAGATTCGCCTGCCCAACTCCTGATACGGTTGGACGGTACAGATGTGTGGATGACCACGTTCTTTGCGATGGATTCATCGACTGTCCCAACGCTGAAGATGAAGACAGACAAGCATGCATGTTTTATAAGACGGTAAATCACTTTAATACATTCTTTTGCAGCAAGAATATATCCAGTACTTGCACTCTAGGAACTTCAGCGGGGAGGAAACGGCTCATGTTAATTATTGTTCTTTGGTGCTTGGCAAACTGAGCTTTAAATTGATCCTAATATGATTCCAAATATTTTTATTATTTGTTCTAATTGATTTGAATTTAATGATATTGATTTGTGTGATTATTTCTTGTATTTGCAGACAAAGGCACATCTTGACGTACTCGCTGATGCCCTTCTTCGTTGGGCCCGTGGAAAACGCTAAACTTCAACCCTCAGCAAAACCAACGAGACAATTTTAAGTTCATCAAAACCTTACTTTGTGTTCCTCGGCATTTAAGACATTAAGTTTCCTCCATTCATTCCATTCCACAACTGTAGTATTTATATCGCATACAAAGACATCACTCGTTTACATCACAACTCACATCATTGGCATTTAAATTCTGTAGACTCAGTACAACCAAATCCCAAATCAATCGCGTCTTTAATGTCGACCTTACGATGTAGACATTGTGATGACAAAGAAATGAGAGACATGATGCCAGTAATAGGGGCGTTACTGGCGGCAGTGACCCGAAGGGACTGAAGGTCAATTTAATTAAAACGGTAAAAACGTCTCTTAAATTTGTCAACATGGTATGAAAGTAGCAGTATTACGCCAGGAGTGTGAAACACAAATTCAAATTTTAACTGTTAAGTAACAAAAAAACAAATTATAATTTTTTTTGGATCCAACATTCTTCCCAAAAAAATGAAAGCAGACTGACATTTATTACTAATACCTACCATTTACGTTCACACTTACCAACTATCTTGGTCAATTTGAAACACAGAATAGAATACCTAATACACTCTGTACACACAGACACAGGATTAAGAATGAGTGAGGACTAGTTCTAGCCTTTAGCCATAATTTAATACGTGGTAATATAATGATTAAACTGTACAATTAGGATCCGGGAATAAGATTAACAATTAAAGGTTCATCTATCCTTCATAAGATTCGTATTCATAGAGTCAAATATGGTGCTAACACCGAAACAGAGCCTTCGCCTCCAACACCATCAGCGCGGCAAGGCTTAAAAAGAAAACTGAATGGTTTTTCTTAACCGGAAGTCTTTATAAATTAAACTATACTATAATTGTAATCGCAGTTGACATTAGGGGAAATTGTATCCTTACCGAAGACTGCTGTTTTCCTCGTAAAAGTTGTCAAACTCCGTGCATATGTATGTGATACCATTGGGAGTGCTAAAAGAAAACAAAATCAAATCAAATTTTAAAATCCCCGCAACCCCCACCGCACCGCACCATATGTGTGCATAAAAGTAAGTAAAAACTGAATGGATGGAATGACAGAGACAAACTATTTAACGTGTATATTTTAAGTCGGAACATACAAATATGACTGATTACCATACAAAACTCCTGTGACATTTTATTACGTACGTAAATTTAATTATAAAAAATAATGATTCGGCTACGTAATAACGTCGTGTGGGGGTTTAGGAGAGTGGAGAGATTTGGATCCGAAATCCGGGCAAGTCCACACTTTTCCAGACCTCCACTTTTTAAATTCCGGTCTTATCTTTTTGAAGGAGGGCCTTGTGAACTTAATTCTATTTTCTGGTCTCCGGTGTGATGGAATCAGTGGGGGGAATTGAATTATAGTCATGTATCTTACAGTAAATGTGGAAGTGTGTGCTTTGGATCATCTGAAATTTTAATGAGGAAAACACAGTTCATTATTTAATTAAGGGGGGGGGGATTGGAAATTGTAACCAGGTTGTTTTAATATGTGAGTGGTTGGATGTTTTACATTATTTAAGGTTTGATGTCGTTAAATTGTGATGTGGAACAGTTGGAATTATTAATAATGCATAACAAACATTGTAATTCCTCGCGTGCAGCCATTTAACCCATTTTGAGCACTGTCGCTCATAATTATTTGTAACCGAAACTAATTTTGACGACATTACATGCAATCATACCATGTCGTGAGGACTTGATTTTCCAACTGGAAAACTTTTTTGCTGTTGTAAATGTGTTGTGTCGTCTGTGTACCCCCCTTTCTACTTTCTCCGTCTTAAAAAAACATGTCATTCCTTTGTAAAGTGCGAGCAATGATGTATGGTTCTAATATTTAAGATATAAATACTCGACACTCACATTTCCAGCATTGCGGAGTGTTCAGAAAAAATGCAATGTGAGGCTAACACTTAAGAACAAAATCTAATGTAAACGTACTTAAAAATTTAAGTATATAAAAATTAGTCATATAGTTCTTATCGTGCCGGCCCGGTCTCATTGAAATTATTGTGGAAGGAACCTTTAAAACAAGACATATCATGGCGATGATGGTGACTAAAAAAACATTTACTAAATATTAATTATGTACTTACTTTAAGGGGTTAGGGATCTTTAGTGGATACAACTTACACGTGTTTCGTTAAAGTAAATCCTAGGATGATGGGTAAATCTTAATAGGGAGCTGATTTAGTTGGCTCTTTTAGCTAGGAAGGAAACACACACCACCAACAAGTAAAAAACATAACATACTCGTCAAAAACATATTAACCATTTCCCCGTCGTACATTAAATTACATTTTCTTGTTGAACGTGTGATTAGGGAATAAAAATTATTAAAAAAATTAGTGTCGTTCCAACCCTGTCCTGTGTGTTTCACCCCCCGAAAAATCATCCGCTAAAGACACCCTTTTAGATTCCTCGGATATTTATGTAATAGACAACCTTAAATTTAACCATTCTTTTGAAGTACTTATTGCCTCATGGACTCACCGCACCTAAAACCTACTACCTTATGTAACGTACAGTACAACCCAATGATTATGTTCTCTTCCCATTCACCCGAGTAGTTCTCATTGTGTCATGTATGTAATAGGTAATCCATTAATCTGTCCCATCCCTCCCATCCATATAGTGTAAACTCTCTCCACACACACACACTATTCCGTCGAAAATATAATTCACCGTGGCAAACGACGACGGGGACGACGACGAGGGAAAAGTTAACTTTCCCATAAAAACCCCATCTACAAAATGTACACACACATTCAGTCGTCGTCCTCGTCTTAAAAATGGAAACACATATACTCATGGACATCAAATGTTAAGTTTTATTTATACACACGTTAAAGGTAACTTTGAATGTTAATTAATTTTTCAAACTACAAACGAACGATAATGGGATTTCCCTTCCTGCTCTGCTCCTCCCGTGCTGTGCTGTACTGTGTTGAATATGAAGGTCATTTATGATTAGACTGGAAATTAGGCAAAACGCCAGGGAAAATTCGGCATTTAAACCCTTCATGCATACTAATCACCGCCGCCACCAAAAACCCCCTGTATTAAGAAACAAAGGAAAAGGACACGGAAAAACTTCCCCCCATGTCGACTAATCAATACCGAGAGAGCGGGAACGGAACAACGGCGGACGGACAGACGAGGATAAAAATAACTCACTCCCGACTCCCCGTTACGTCCGTTTGTGTATACCTGGGCCTGCGAGCATAACATTGTACAATTTGAGCGTTTGCGATTTTTTTTTCAAACCTCGTCACGAAACCCATTCCCAAAGTCCGAACAACGGGCCCGACCGGGAGCACCAAAAACTTTTATTCTCAAAAAAAGAAAACTTTATCAAAGGAGAGAAGACAGACACACAGAAAAATGTGGGTCCCCCCAAAGTATTTAATCGCTTCCCCCTCCCTCCCAATAATAATGAAGAGAAATGTTAAACTTTGTTCAGGGTAAAAATGGAAAAAGTGAGACTTCATTCTCCGAGCCCCAGCATGAAGTCTCCTTCTCATTTATACATACATACATATGTAGTTTTACGTTTCAAGTCATGTATAACACGTACGAGGGAAAGGAGGATGCTGACTTAACCCAGGCGGACATGGGGATCAGTAAAATAAACATACATGGTACTTTTTTTGGTGAAATGTAGAACTCAACTCACTATATACAAAAAAAAGTGATGGGCGGCCGGGTGTATGTTAGAATGGGAATTTAGAGGGTGAGAAGAATTAAGAAAATGAAAAATAACAGGGGAAAGTTTTTGTAGACCCGCCCATACTTTCCACCTCCGCTAATGATTATGGTACGTACGTTCATCCACATCCACTGCATTCCAGTTTCACACTGAGGCTGGTAATTCTCAAAGTAAATCCGATCTGAAAAGGCTTCAAATGAAATTCTAAATTTAATTTATTTCCAGATTTTAATATACATAAGTAATTGGAAAAATAATCCCAACTTACCATCAAAGGGATTTTTTGGATAAAAAAAAGATTGGGCTGTGAAGGATGGATTTGATCAGATTTTGGAATGCAGTGGATTCGATTTATCATGTAATCATATGGTGAAATGATTGGACCTCCTTTCTCTTGTGTGAATTTAAAAAAGTAATCCTGCAAAGTTGTGTTTCTCTTTGTTGTAATCTTATAATAGAAATCCCATCCACTACAAATTGTGCAAAGTTTTGAATCAATTACGGACTAACTGTGGAAATGGCATTGAAGTGGAATTGATTCAGTGATCACAAATTCGTCAGAGGGGGAGTTAGTTAAAGCTCTTTTTGAAAAGATTAGGCACTCATTTCCGTACAGTTCCCCAGTGGAAGTTCCCCCTCCCTCCCCCTCCGCCTCAACTTTTTCAACTTCTTTTTGCTTTTGCTCTTCCAAGCATGAACAAATTACACATTTTGTTTTTATAATTGAATCAAATGTTGAAACTTCAAGTTAAATTTTAAATGTCAGTTCAATGACGACATTACATTGGGAGAGTTAGTTGGGTTCGAAGGAAAGTTCCTAATTTCCGGGATAAGTCGTCAAATGAGTTGTGTCGGCTTCGGGGAAACTTTTCCTTTACATCATTAAACATTAAAATGAAGATTAAAGCAAGGGTTTTCGTTTTATCAAGTCGGGAATAAAGTCAGCCCACCCACGAAGCCCGCCCGAAGGGATTCTGAGTCGGCGGTTTACACAATGTAATTATTTCCGTTTAATGACACAGGGGGATTCGAGAGGCAGAAACAGCAGTGCAGTACGAGGATGCGGGGATGAAGATTTCCCAGTATCATTATCCCGTGTCAAACAGTTTTTGTGTTTCACTAAAATTTTAATTTAATTTTAATTCGTTGTAAAGATTTTAATTTAAACTTTAGTTATCATATGACAAGGTATGGTTAATCTTAATTAAGACTCGGTGTCAGTGTTCTCCAGGTGTCTACATTTCACCCTTACGAGGATGTCCCCACACATGTAAGATTAAGTTTTAATTGTATTGTGTAATGTGTTACGATGTATCATTATCACTAAATGTATTTGTTAATTGTCGTCTTAATAAACCATGAGGCAATATTCTTTGAGAAAATTAATTCATCTCTTCAAAGCATCAAAACCATCGTTGTTTTTTTTCATTTTTACTACGAAGCATACCAAATTGATGAGCGACCATTAAAATCATATTGCACTGCACTACAAAGGATCTCAATTTCAGCAATTTCTTTTCTCTCAAATAATATTATAAAGTTAAAATTGATAATAGGAATGCATTAGTTGAGGAACTGAACTGAAAACAGAAAACTGTCATTTTTATTCTTGAAAAATTTAGCTGTTCTAAAAATTTACGGACTCAGGCTCAAGAAGATGCTGAGTCTGCTGCACATTTTTAGAATATGTTGGTGGCTCTAGATCTGTAGTCCTCGGATTTAATCGCAGGGATTTAGATCAATTCAGGGATATCTCCCATGGGAAATGAACACTCACTCTTCTGTACATGAGCACAATGCGCCGCAAATTCTCATCCACGCATCAATTCCACACAAAGTTAAATGGGGTTTGTGTCAAACACTTTTCCTCATGCCCGGTGGCAAGCTCTTCGCCAGGAAATCTGCCCTCAGATTATAAGGTTGTGAGGTCAAAGGGAAGCTAACGACCGAATGATCTTGATTACTCAAAGGTGTAATACCTAAAGGGAAGTCAAACCAAAGCAGATGAACGGCTGTACTGTTGTTTGGGTTGAATCGAAATGTACACCGCATTAAGGTGGATGTCTGACCAAGCAGAAGCACAAAATGGTCAAAAACACTCTAATAGGGCAACTGATACTCTGCTGCGCAATGGGCTCAAGTGTCCAGGCATTATCTTTTCAATGCTTATAAAAATGCTATTTTGGATTCATGTAATTCGATCGGGTCTAATGTCAACTTTGTCTAGTCACTTTTGTCATACTGTACCACACAAATGACAGTAAAATATTTATTTTTAGGCAAGGTTCTGTAAAATAATAGTGCAATAGGATCATTATTGACTGCTAGGAAACAAGTTGCAAGTCGCCAAGAAACGATCTCTGCTGCTGATAGGAACTTGAGATTAATTTTAGTGGAGATAGCTAATAGCTTCGCCGCGCCACAGCCTCACATTTCCTGGAGAGATTTCATGTTCAAATCAATTTGTTCTATTTTGATTTGGTCGATATTCGAGACGCCGTTACTTTACATTTTGATCAATAATGCCAATTTCTATTAATATTGCTCAATAGTAGTGCCTCTGTGAATTTGATTTTAAATTGGCAGGTAAGAAAAGTCAAAAAGTATTCTGTTCTCTTTCTCCATTATTTATAATTGCATCATTGCGCCAAGTTCTGAATTCTAGAACTATCACATTTTTAACCACAAATACTGGGAAATTTAATATGCAAGAAAAACATGTCATCCTACATCTTTAAAGTTTTGACAAAAAGTTGTGCAATGTGGGTTTCCAGTGTTTTTGCGCACTAGCATGTATATGTATTTTGCACAGTTGCATTTGCTCATTTGATTTTTTTTTTGTTTCTCAAAATTCGCCCAAAATAACCTCTTTTATTTGGCGTTTATAATCCCAATACAACAATTAATGTCAGATAATCAGATCTGATGTTAAAAACAGTTGGCTCAAAGACAAGGAAAGCGCAATTAAGATAGGACTTTTCTGTTCCAAAGGGTGATCGTTTGTGTTGAAAGTTAGGGCTACTATTAAATTATTTGGCGATTAATAACAACCGCATCGCATCCTGCATATATTGCGACACAAGGCATTGGGTTCCTATAGATAATACCGTAACAAGCTCAGCTGAGGTTATAATAGGCACAATTTTACTTTCAATATAATTGCCTCTTTACTTTGTTTATGTATTCGATGCATTTGTTTGTTACATTGTATAATACAGTGGTAGCAGTTGCCCAAATTATAACCTACAAATCTCGGATTTAGCACTCGAATACCTGAGCACTTGTAAGTGTAATTCGTCAAGCGGGCGTTTTCCTCGTCACTCCACCGTACATTTCACCGTACATTACACCGTACAACTCGTAACAATAAACTCCGAAGTGGAAATGGAAATTAATTCTAATTCCAAAATAAAAAAAGTGAGTTGCACAGGTAATGTAAACTTGGAGAAAAAAGCCTCGCCTAAAACCGTGTGAATAATTAACATCCGCTATACTTTTGACAACAAATCGGAGTAGTAAAGTGAAGTTTTCATGATCACACTTTTTCCTCACCGCCGTCCTCGTACTTTGGTCGTTAATGGGAATGGGTCTACCTTAGAAAATGGAAGCTGGGAGAAGGTTTTTTTGGTCTGACGTCACTCTCTGATTCCCTGGGGGATTTGGGACAGATATTTTCGTCTTCCGAGTTGTCACTTCGTGTACGGAGTCATTTCATTTGAGGTGAGAAGTAGAAGGAGAATTCCGCTCTCTTGTTCCTCTTTCCTCCGCCAAACAAAGTACGCTGTGTTCTTTTCCCACTTCAGTCCAAAAGGACGGATTTTGAAAGTGGAAGTACATACATACAGTTTTCCCATTCCTTCCATTCCTCACGTTTTTTTCTTCAATACTCACCAATTCCAAACACACAGCCACTCAACTGGCACATTTTTACCGAAGCAGACGCAGACGGACGGGTTAAATTTGATTCGTCCGTCCGTCCGTCCGTCGGTTTCGGACGACGACGCGGCGCGGGACACAAGGAGAAGTAATTTTATATTCACACCTGGCCACGTACGTACAGCACAGCAAGTACGTATAACGAAGGTGGCGGATAACACATGGAATCCAAGTGCGTGCGTCAAGAAACACTTCCCCCATAAATATCCTCGCCATCCTTTATTACTTTTGTCGAACTCCAACTACTCATTTTTGTTGGATCAGACGAGGCGAGAGGAGTTGGAAGACGATATTTTGTCTTTCCATTAACCTGTCTTCACAAATATTACATCAAAAACCTTTAAAATATATGGATCGTTTACTACTCGACAAGGGATAAGCGGAGCATGGAATGGTGGTGGGAATTGGCAACCATTGGCGTCATCAGATTTAAGGGGATTTTATTTTCAGGTGACGTGATGCGATTTTATGATTAAAACGTAATGTAACGATGCATGTACGTAATCATTATTAGGTTCCTCGTAAAAAATTTGAAACTGATTGCTTTTTGGTGGCGAATGCATTGGATTTAAGGCTTTAGTTTTTTGGAAATGCTGTTTGGAGGTTTTATGATCTGATTGTGTGATTGCCAATCACGAGTTTTGTAATAATTTTAGTTTTAAGTACGAAATAATCCTGCTTTGGAAGCGATTTTGCAATGATGATTTTATAGTCGATCATAAATTTGGGCAATATTTAAAAAATTTGAATTCATCACAAGACTGACAAGAAGAGGGTTGAAATAACATAACATAACCCATGCCTTTCCCCGGTGTTTTTACTATCCTCAAAATTACTATCTTGTATGTATGTATGTAATTTGAGAGCCAAGTAAGGGAGGAGGATAAAATACCCACAAGCTTCCAGACTTGCCGTCTAGACCTACTATCTTCAGTCTATCGTAATTTCTTAAATAAATTGGCTGAAGATAAACCAACTCAGAACGTATATTATATTTTAACATAAAACACCCATATAATCGCCAAGCTTATTACAAATTGATGACTAAAACACCAATATCCTTAAAAACAGTAAACGGTTTTTGATATAAAAGTTTAGTGCTGATTGCGAATCAGAAAAGAGCCTTGAATATGACGCACATCACTTTAATGTTTTACCATAAATTATAGTAGCACAAGCAGAGACATCAAAAATTTTGCCAAATACCAATAAAAACGACCCGAACGAAAACAAAATTTTTTGATATTCCATAAAAACAGGATCAAAATCTGAAGCCTGCAAACCAACACATGACATATAGCTCTGATTTCCACGAGTACAGGATTCGATAATGTGCCTCCCAACCTAAATACGTCAACTCAAATGAAAGTGAGGCTGACAAATGATTAAAACCGGCACAATTTTCCTATTTAATAAGACCAACCGATTTCCTCCTCTTGATTTGTAGTCTAATTCAATGTATGGGAAACAGGCACGACATTCCGTCATCAACAAAGACGCCAACTGCGAGACGTCCAAACAATCCCATTGCGTTTTGTTGATCGGCAGCATATTAAAGTGTTTTTTCTTGTGAATCCAACCGAAAAGGAGGAAAAAATTAAAGGGACTGACGGGGCCCAGTGTGACGTTATATGTTTGTGTACATTGTGCGGTGAGCGTACGCGTACGTACAAGTTGTTAGCGGAATTCAAAGGGAATTGAGCGGAAGTCGCGTGCAGCTTATTGTTAGCTCCCCGCGTCTCAAACACAACAAAATTGCTATAAGAAAAAGCTAAGAAAAGAAAAAGGAGCTAATTCTTTTTTGGTCTCATAGAAATATTTTTCTGGAGCAAAAATCCCTCGTGTACGTCCATTTCCCCCAGTCTGGTCTGGTCGTGGATATAATAGCATAAGCGGACGTGACTTTTCCTTACACACATCAACCAAAGCATTCCATTCCCTCACATGGCACGGGCACCGCACCGGGGAAAGTCAAGTCGAATGTGAATGGAGAAAACCTTCTTCGACTGCAAATGTACTAGTTATAAATTTTCTCCTCCCTCTAAAGTGGGGATTTGTCCTCAAAAGTATTTTTGGCCAAGTGGCAGCTAAAAATAGGATCCGCGGACAACATTCTTGCATTTTGCACGTATTTGACCCGGATTTTTTAAGGAATTTTTCCTAAAAAGGTGCCTTGAGGACCATTTTTCAATTTGCGTCAAGGGGAAGGGTGAAGACGGATGTTATTAGCATATTTACCCCAAATGGGAGCGGATGGTGGATTTGAACCGGAAATTAAAAATGAATTCTCTCAAGTCAGTTTCCACGTCCACGTTCCGGCCGGCCGGCCTTCAATGTTCGAATTGCAGACAGGAAGTACTAAAATTGTATCTTGGATGATGGGTACAATTTGAAATAGGCAGTATTGATTCAATGAGGCAAGGGCATGTAACTATGTACTATCCACATTTTCAATGTTTTTCCCGGTCAGTCAGGAGTCGGGTCGTTGAGAAAAGTTTTACTCAATTACAGCTTTATCTTTAAATGTCTTCCAAAGGCAGGAAGTTACATACATTCCAAAGCTGAGGATGCAATCTTGACGTTACAAATACATTTGAGCGGTTTTACAATTTCTCTTTAATGGCATTTTCCTTTGACGACAAAAGACAGTTAACAAAACTGTTCTGAGAAAGAAACAGAGTAGTAGTGGACAAACGATCCTTAGTAGAAAAAAAGTACTCGGCTCAAATTCCTTTTAAAATGGGCCTACACATCCATTAAACTAAAGTACAAACGGGACAAGAATAAAAATAAAAATAACAGTCTTCAAAGTTCAGAGGAGTAGGAGCGGAGCCGTGGATTTCTCTTGCTCAAAAAACCCAAGCTCATGAAAATTAAACAATAGTCATAGTAAAAAAATAGGACTTTTTTTGTTCACATTATCCAAAGAATGGCATTACTGGAAATATTGAGTATACTGGAACAGTCTTAGAAGATATTTCAAATTTAAATTAAAAATATTTGTTTTGAAATACTGAGCCAGGTTGAAGGTCTCTGTTAAACGGACGAATGAGGATTCAATTAAAAAGCGTATGAGAACTTAGGTGTAGAATAAGAAGTGGAAACAATGGCTCCACCATAAGCTGGTCCAGCTGTAAGAGTTTTAGCTCCATACTGAACAAATGGTGCAGGGGCAACTGCTTTCACGACTTGTTGTCTTGGAGCAAAAGCAAATGACTGTTGAACAGGAGCAACTGCCTTAATAGCTGGAGCTGGAGCATAAGCAAATGTCTGTTGAACAGGAGCAACTGCTTTAATGACTGGAGCTGGAGCTGCTGCAAAATGTGCAACTGGAGCAGCTTGATGAACAAATGCTGGAGCAGCCGCCTGATGGACGTATTGTGGTTGATGAACAAATTGTTGGACTGGAGCCACGGCCTTAACAACTGTTGGAGCAGCAACCACTCTGGTTGGTGCAGATCGATCCACGACAGCATTAAAACCATTGATGCTGTCAGCAGTGTAAGTTACCTTGAAGTAGATAAGTACAATACAAAGTATACTTTTTGTAGTAATGTACTACATACAATCCAAATAAGTAAAGTTACCGTTCTGACTGAACCGTCTGGCTCCACCAAGGAATATTGACCTTTGACAACATCTCCGTCCCGAGTTTCCTGGAAATCAAAATCAAAATAAATCCTTTCTATGGCTCGACTTGAGCCCAGCGGGCAAGATTTAAAACACTCAAACGACGGAGACGAAGGGATTCCCTTGAATTCTAAGTCTAAGTAAAGTGAACAATTTGTAAGTTGTTACTTACGGAAGCTTGGTGAGAGTCTCCAGTCAGAGCATCGTTGACACTGTACGAATACTGGTACTGAGGGTTTGGGTCGAATGGTTCAGGTTGAGCAGCAACAAGGGTTTTTACAGGTGCGACGGCCTAAAAACAAGATTGAGATTATAATTTGTATCTAGTGTAAGTGATTGTTTTTTGTGGGGTAGGGGAGTGCAAAAAGTTTGTGGGCGACGACGGGCTTTACCTTGACCACGGTTGGAGCTGGGGCATAAGCAAGGGGTTGTGCATAGGTAGCGAGTGGAGCTGCATGAGCCACCTAAATTAATATTTGTGGGTTTTAATTGCCTTGTGGACTAATTAAAATGTGAAGGAAACCGTGAGTTTCCTTCCAAAATGTGGTTTCCCAAACTCCCAACGTTCACAATGTACAATTTTACCTTTCCATAGGCGAGTTGGGCGAGTGGAGCTGCTGCGGCCTGTGAAAAATAGAATTTAATATTTAAATTCAGTTATGTCCCTCAGCATGGGAGGAGGAGGACGCCAAAATCCAGGTTAATATATGCCTGGGGACAAATCGAATAAATAATCTTGTTTTTGGAACCGCTCACTGCACGACAACCACGAATGAGCTTTTTCCCAACCTCGGAAAATTTTAAAATAATTGGCAAAAGATTTATGGTGGGGGATGGTATGGGTAAAAGAGTGGGAAGTGCAAAAGGTCACAAAAATTGTCAACGAGTGTCATCAATTTTGGAAAATTATTTCTTACGGGAGACGTGATGGGAAAATAAACAAGGAAAGCATCTTATCCTGAAGGTAAGAGTTCAGGGCTCAGCGAAATTGGCCAGGGAATTGGACGTAGTAGAGAGGAAACCAGGCGTGATGCCCGCTTTTCTCTCCCCCGTCGCATCCGTAGCAGGGAAAATGTGAAACTCAACTCCGGGGTTTTCTCCGAAATAAAAATTTTGTGAGCTGCTTTCTACCGATGGCAATAGCAGACTCGCAGTGACTAAGTATACAAATACCAGCTATTGCAAAATAAATAATTTTAACAAGTACATTTGTGTAATATGCAGGTGATCCTGCAGAATAAGCTGCCTGGGGTGCTGGATAGTACCCACCGGCTGCGGGTTGCTGCAATTGATGAGAATACTATAGTTTGGAATTTGCAATAGATTTATATTAATTAAAGTAGGGAAGATTTAGCTATATGCTCTTAAACTTAAATATACAATATCCAGACAGTAAACTTTATATTGTCTAACTGGATTTCAACTTTATCTTTTTTAATTAGTTGGATTTGCAAAATAATTTGCAATTTGTTTGTAATATTTGATTTGTATTCCTTACCGCTCCAGAAGAATAAGTCAAAGTAACTCCAGCTGGATTTTGTGGCATTCCATAGGCCGAAGCCAAAAGTGCCAGAACTGTAACTACCTAAATTTCCAATAGATAAAACACATTTTAATCACAAACTTTGAAAACAATACAAATATTTTGAAAACTTGCCTTCTGCATGATTTTCCCCTTGACTTGAATGAATAATGAAATGGTAAGAATGAATGAAATCAAAGACAATTAGATCACTTCTGTTGGCATGAGCAAATGCATCAAGTGCTTTTATACTTTCATTTGTCAATCCTTATTAGTTTGGGACAACATATTGCCACCCATATTATATCATATGAGGAGCAGGTTAGTGGATGTCTTGTATCTTACATCCCTGCCCATTTAATTGCTTTGTTGCAGAGTTAAAATTCCTCTTTGTTGTTGTAGAGCAACGCAAGCATAGTGGTATAGTAGAGTCGGCTCAATGTCCGATCCCTTCTAACTTGATTACATGAACAAAGCAAAAGGGTGCAATAATCTTACGGCTGTTGCTCATATAATAATTAGAGTACATTTCGCTAATTGTCTGTCTGGGATTTATGGCTTAACTGTGTGAACACCTGACATCATCCCCCAAATGGATTCGGGGGATTAGTCGGCAAAGTGAAATAGGTAAACAAGAGCGGACGTCGATGCATGGCGGAAAGTATTGTGAAATCCTAAAATGGTGATAAATCCTTCAATTTATGGAATGACTGACTTTATGGTCACTAAAACATGTTTGTTTACTAAGGAACTTCCGAACGGGGGAAATACTACTAGAATAAGGCCAAAGGAAAAGTTTTTTTGTCACCTGGGCTGATGAGCTAAAAGTGCAAAAACATGTTGCAAGACAGCACACGTGTGGATTAGGTCGGGAAACTGTTTCAACTTTTCGGATTTTTATACCCGGTTCCATTAATTAATTTTTTGTAGCATTTAAGTGAAACAAAATTAACTCAGAACGTGTTAAATTAACTTTAAGATTTTAGGTGTTTAGGATTTTTCTCTGTAAATACACGTTGTTTATACAATGTGACACTAATTCGTCCATAATCTTCAACATTTCACTCAAAATCCAACTCCATCACAGTAATGGACATTTAACAAGTTGAACCACCCCACAAAATTGGAAAGATTAGTTCAAATTTGCATATGTATTTTATTCCTGCGAAGCGGCATTGTTACAAATTGTGAAATAACACGAGCCCAATGTGTAATTACAAACCAGTCTTCTCGGTGGCATTGATCAAGATTGACTTATCGAGGCTCCAATCATTTGCTCCACTCAAATGTTGGACTCCACGCACGAAGGAATCCTTTTTATGATATGATGACGACTACCACTTCTTGCTACCACTACTTCCTATTCCATCTTAATGTAATTTATATTTATCGTTTAACATTTACATAGTTTTTACCCACTTTCATTCAGCTTCTGTTTGTTCTTGTACAGTTTCACTTTTGCTTGGAGTTTAAAAAAATTCCTGAAAAAGCTGGAACACTTTCAAGGGTACAACAGTACAACTTATCATATTTTACTATGCGTATTGCTTCCATCATAAACTATAGGCTTAATTTACATACAATAATCAAAAAAATTATAAAACACATGTTTATTAGTAAAACGTCAAAATACAAATACAACAAATCAACGCTTCGATTGGAGACCGTTTATTAAAAAATATTACTCTCATCAAAATTAATATAATTGGAGTTGAGGCAAATACGCATCTCGATGGACAGGTGTGCGATTGAATATAGGTCTTGCACTTATCCATACTTCTGTCTTTGCCACTATAAAGATTAAGATTGCTCCATCATAACATATGAATCTTATTCGGGAAACAACCTGTCCCTTGATTTCATTTGTTGAAATCGTATCATTTAAAAATAAAATTGGAATGGGACATGTTGTTCTGGTGCAACTAACCCAGACCACAGGCCACACCTGCCATTATTGGATCAGATCCTAGTCCCAGTCATCGTGACATAATCTATATTGCAAAAAAAAATTAGATCACTTGCCCCGTCGTGCCCAAACGAGCGATGAGTCTTTTTTTCTTCGACGGGCGGCATTCATTGTTGCTGCAAGAATTGATGATAGGTTTACATTTCTTCCATTGTACCATTGACTGGCCCAACAAAAAGTTTTTAACAATAAGCAAAAGTCATCTCTCTCTCTCAAACCACTCTCATTTGTTTCTGTACAAAAGACTAATCCTTCTATGACTGGGACTGTAAATGCACTTTGCATTGGATTCCATCATCCTTTAATTGTGTCGCGGCCTCTTTTGTATTGTTTAAGGTTTGATTTCTTATTTTGGAGTTGTATCTGCTATTCCGACTTTGGATATCAACAGGAAGCTTTGGGCTGGATCCGAGAACAAAAGAATTGATTTCATCAAATCCTAAGATGTCATCGCGATATTTACATGAGATTATAAGGATGGATTGCGTAATTGCAACCATATCAAATCCTTCCCGTGCCGTAAGGCATGTAGAAGACTAGTTTTTAATCACACATTTCTAATTTTGTTCTGTGATTATAACTTTCGGGCTCCACACAGGTTAGCGCGACTAGTCTAACTTTTGTAATGTTATTTTGAATTTGATGCAGAATAAAATATACTTCGAATGACATTGTGACCAACAAAAAATTGACTTTTTAATAACATTATATAAACCAACAATACAATGGAAGCTCATGAGTTAACGGGAGCAGATGACTCAAATTTACATGAATCATAAAAGGATGGACACTGCACGCCACTGCACTGCTAGGAATTGTCAATTGCGAAAAACCAATTTATTAACTTGAATTTGGCCCTCACTTAAGTCATAAAGTTCCGATCGCATACCTATCTGGGTTGTCAAGAAAAGTACGTGTGTTGTTTCAAATCCAATTTCATGAAGTGAACGGAATTTGTAATTAATAAGAAGATTTTGCAATCCGTAAGTGCTTTGATTTGTCGGCTCCCCATGTTTTGACTAAGTTCAAGGTATGTATGCTATGCCATTCCACTACTCCACTACTGCGTAGAGTCTGGATTGTGTAACAATCCACTACATTAATTATAATGAGGATTTTTACATTTTTTGTGCGTATAACGGAAGAAATGAATAATTAAATGTTCCCGGCCCAAAGCCATGGACTGATTAAATTGGTGAGAACTTTTACAACAATCAGATTAATATATTACTGAAATTAATTCTCGAATGATGAATGGGAGGTAACACAGCAGGGACTGACTGGGCTGCAAAAAAAAAGTTGTATTACGCAACGTGATATGTGGAATTCTAAATTCAAATGATGTGATCCAGTTTCCCTGCGTAAGGCTAGGTAAAAATTGCGAGATCAAAGATCATTTAACTCCATGGCTGCCTACAATTACGATGATTGATGATTAATTAGCTGGTTTCCCCCTCAAGCCACGCTTCATTACAACTAGGGCTCCCACTACTACGACTGAACTACTGGATTGATCACACATGTAGATTGGAAATGCAAATAAAACATTGGATTCCTTTCTCACTGAGCAAGGGTTGGGCCTGCCTGTTGTACCTGTAATACCATTGCAAATGCAATTAAATTGGAAAATATATCAATGAGTTATCCATTCTTTCAAAGTTTCAACAGATCCTCTCAACTCCTCGGAATTCCCTTTGTTCTTGGAAGGATTAAAACTTTTTTTTGTGTGTGTTTGGGAACTGTGCACGCGTGAAGTATGCAATTATGATCAAACGTAGTCACCGTCGTGCCGCGTCGCTGCGCTGCCGTGCCACGGCGACTGCGACTCCCCGACTCAATCCTATGTACGTATACCTGGCGGGTGAATAACTTGCTTGCAATTTCACACATGCAAATCTTATTGCGATAAAGATCGATTAATAATTAACTCACTGCACTAGATAAGTGAGGTTTCGTCAGGTTTATGTTTGTTCATTGGTATGAATTGTGGTTTAATTAACTTTATGGCAGTGATGGATTGTGGTTCAGAAGGAGGGAAAAGTCACACCTTTCAATTGGTAAATTATTGAGAAATTTGCCATTTTTAGCCCCTCTTTGCACTCCTGTAAAATGATACGACGAGACAGACTCCAGTCAATTTTGATTAATTTTTGCCTATTTTACAAATCCGACTTACAGTTAGGTAAGTCACGGCACATCAGCAAATATTCAGATTCGTATATTCAGCTCACAATTAACAAGTCTACCTTAATATTTTATTAGAATAATCATATACTGATGTAAACACAAAGATATATTTCTTCGACATATTTGCAGGTTAAACCTTTATAATAATTGATTACCAAAAAATATAATAAACAATAATCAAAATGTACTATACTATTTATCATCACAAATCAAAGCTATTCACTTCTTGTTGGGATGACTTGGTGGATGATCCGCAGGTGTTTTCTCCACCAATGCATTGAATCCATTTCCATCATCATAATATTTCACACTTCTCACCAATCCATCCGGCTGAAGAAAACTGTATTTTCCAGATACTGTGTCACCGTCTCTCGTTTCCTGTCCAATGGAATACAAAAATGGAATACTACCATCTAATATCCACTAAAGTATATACAATGGATTATTTTATTTTCTAATTCAAATATATACGAATATATATGTACATTATATGTGCAGTGCATGAATCAATTTATACACTACTACAAACACAAACATGCATAATTTTTAGTAGTACGAAGACGAACTAACCTCCACATGTTTAAAATCCCCTGTCTCCGGCGAATGGACCGCGTAGGAGTAAGAATATTCTGGGATCTGATAATCGGAACTTCCTTCAGCCTCAGGTTCATGGGGCGGCGGAGGAGGAGGATGGGAGGACTGACGTCTTGGAACATAATGAGTGGATTCTGGAGAATATTCAAGCGGATGAGGATGTGGATATGAACGGGCATACGGGTATGACGGGGAAGGTGTTGTAGTCGTATGATGATAATATGGACTGTAATATCCTGGAGGAGGGCGGGTTGTCGTTTCCTGGGTTGGGGCTGGATTTTGCAAAACATATTTCTGTAAATTAATTATAGTTTGTTTATTCCCTCCTGGGCTATTGGAATTGGAAGAGGGTCGACTCTTTGGGCGACGTTTCTTTCCATTTCGACGACCACCCCCTTGGCTCCCGGGCTTTTGTACTACGATGTAATAAGGTTGTTTGGATGGAGGGGATTCTTCGGAATCAGAGGACTCGGAACCCTCGTCTGTTTGTCCGTATGAATCACTTGGCGGACTTGGAGCGGCGTCTTCGTCGGAATTACTATCGGAATTTCCTGGAAGAACAATGCTGGAAATTGCTAGGATCGTTTTCAAAGTGTCATTTGTGGAGGAGTCCGGCTCTTCTGGTGTTGGATGTGGGTGGTAGTATGAGTGGTATGGATGAGGTGGTGGTGCAGGAGTAGTTGGAGGTGGATATGAATAGTGGGGAGGTGGTGGATGAGGTTCAGGGGTACTGGGAGGAGGATATGGATGATAATGAGGTGGAGGAGGAGGCGCTGGAGTTGTTGGAGGTGGATAAGGATAATAATGAGGTGGGGAAGGTGGTGCAGCAGTAGTTGTTGGAGGGTGGGGGTAGTAATGAGGTGGTGGAGGTGTTGTAGTAGTAGTTGGAGGCGGGTGGGGGTAGTAATGAGGTGGCGGAGGTGGTGCAGTAGTTGTTGGAGGTGGGTGGGGGTAGTAATGTGGTGGTGGAGGTGATGCAGTCGTAGTTGGCGGAGGATGGGGATACAGATAATGAGGTGGCGGAGGTGGTGCAGGGGTTGTTGGAGGTGGGTGTGGGTAATAGTAATGAGGTGGCGGAGGTGGTGCAGGAGTTGTTGGAGGTGGGTGTGGGTAATAGTAATGAGGTGGCGGAGGTGGTGCAGGGGTTGTTGGAGGTGGGTGAGGATAATAGTAATGAGGTGGTGGTGGTGGTGCAGGAGTTGTTGGAGGTGGGTGCGGATAATGTGGTGAAGAAGGCGGTTCTTCGTGTGAAGGAGGAGGTGGATAATAGGGTGGCTCTGGGTGGTGGTAATAAGGCCTATGATATCTGCCGTGTCGATAGTGAATGACAGCACTTGTGGATCTCATTTCATGAAACAAGACTAGTATGTACGCTAATACAGAATACTTCAATCTCCGACTCATCTAGAATTATTAAACAGTTCCAGATAAATATTACATAAAAATCTAAATAATTTTAAGAATGAAAGAACTTACCATTTCAGTTTCAAGTAGACGCTGTACGAAAATTTCTAGTATTTGTAATAATGAATTCGGTATTTAAGAAATACCGGAAGCTCTTTCTACCTCTCAGTTGAGCTTCTCGAAATAAACTGATGATTAGAAGACACAAAAATGCTTTTATTTATACTCAAACAAGAATCGTGAATCTATGGATCGCAAAATTCATTGAGAAGAGCCTGTTGCGGAAGGTAAAAGTGAAATTCCCGTTTCCATCCGTGTGAATCAGAAGAGGACTTCATCAATGTCTTAACTAATTTACTCCATTGACAGATTTACCTTTTACTTTACACGTTCTTCCTTCGGTTGCAAACTTGGAAAATAAAAGTAAAAGATTTGTTTGACGGGTTTCCGCTCCTCAACTTCAATCAATGTCATTTTAGCTTAGGTTGTACACAAGTTAGTTGGATAATTACCCCCAGGTATTATAGGTTGAATTAAAATTAGACGCTTTCCAAAACATACATACACCAATAGGAAGCTAAATAAAGTGATGTCATTTTTACTACAAATATAACAGCTAATACTAAAATGTCTTTACTTGAGATAATAAAATTTTAATATACTTGGAAATTTAAGCCGAGAATCGTCTTAGTATTAGAGGCATCGGATTTGTCACTGCACAATGTACACAATGAATGGGTATTAGTGTGTTTTTGGACAGTCAATCTCAATTGACCTTCCCTTGCCAGTGGAAAACAACAATTATTTTTTATTTGTTCACCTGTTTAGCTACAAATCCCATGCCCAAATCCCAAAGACCCTTTTCATTTCATTCATCCTTGGGAGAATCTTCACCTTGGGTTTGGATCGAGCCCCCACAAAACTATTTACGTGTTGTGCTGTCTTTTGGGTTCATGAAGGGTTGGAGACCAAAATAGTCTAAAAGTATTTTGCAAATGAAGGGCTTTGTAAATCTTTCCACTACTAATCTCCCGAGTATAAATGAGGCCGGATTTTATTTGAATAGCATCACTTCAAGTTTACCATTCCACAGTCACATAAAATTCGAAAATCGTTCAAACTTGCTTCAAAATGAAATTGGTGCGTTTTGTTTCAACTATTTAAAGTTCCTTGAAAATTTTCGGATATTTTTATTTATTTATTAATCCTTTGCAGTTCTTGGTTTTGCTCTGCATTGCTGCCGTGAAGGCTAACACCTACTCATACGGACATCATCAACCGGAAGCGGTGAGGATTGCGTTCAATAGTGACCTCCGCGGTTCTTCATACGAAATCCGTGCTCCAGCATATGCCGCAGCACCGTCGTCGTATGGATATGCTGCTCCCGCTCTCCGAATTCTACCCGCACCCGCTGTGTATGAACCAATCCGAATTTCCTTCCGTGGAGAAGCCCCATCCACGTACAGCCATGGCTATGGACACGGATCATCCTCTAATGTTGGTCAAATTATTCAATTCAATCAAGACATGACCCGTGGTCACTCCGCCTTCAAGTAAATATACGACAAACATGTATCCAAATAGTTTTTTCATGTCTAATTATGTGCTCCCCTTTTAATTTTAGCTTTGATACAACCAATGGAATTCGTCAAGAAGAGACCAGCGTCATCCGCTCAGGTGGACCTACCGACTATGGTCAGTTGGTCTCCAAAACTGGCTCATACTCATACACATCACCCGAAGGTAAGAAAACAGGTTTAGAAAAGTTTGAATGAAACAAAAGTTTTATTGAAATTATCTATTTAGGGATTCAAATAACTACTCGCTACGTTGCCGATGAAAATGGTTTTAGAGCTGAGGGTGCTCATCTTCCAACTCCACCACCCCCACAATTTTAAGCACCTTTAGTGACCTTAAATACTCATGGATTACATTTTGTATATTAATAAATTAAACCTCTGCAGAAAGCGTTGCCGACCTGTAGTTTATTTTGCTTTACTCTACAAAAATATAAAAATGTAATCAGCATTTGCATCCGACATACGACATCAAGACCAGGAAGTACATGTGTAAATTGTTTTTGTCTACATCAAGTCGTTTTTGTAAATATTTTGAAGAAGAGAATGCGGATATTTTTTATGAACTACATTCACGCTTACGTGGTAGGTCAGGTCAATCACTTATTCGTCAGCTTAGTTCATGCGTTGCTTTTCGAGTGCTAATTTGCACAGTAATTTTAAAAAGTCTTCACTTTAAAATTGCAAATTCTCGACAAGAGTATCCATATTGAAAATGTTTATCAAATGGATTTGCATGTGCAGTTTATTCTTGGCATTATTCGGTAAAATTTGGGTTTGAGTTGCTTGTCACGTAAATTTAAAGATATTTTAAACTAAGATTTATGTTTAAACACAATGCTCTTCACTTCTATTGTAGGAAATTTGGAGGCGATGACTTTGGAAGGCGCAGAATTAGGGGAGCCAATAAGAGTCCGTCCCGTTCGAACTAAACGTACTTTATTTCTATAAAAATTATTAATGCGCCTGTAGCGCATACCTGCAGCTTACTAGAATTTTGTAAGACTAAGAATCAATTTTGCATTGGCAGGTGCGACAAACGTGGCCCAAGTAAAGGAACAAGATGTTGACACAAATTTAGAGATCGTGATGATCAAAAGTATGAAACGTCTACTCACAACTTTTTAACTTTAGAGTGTTTTGTCAGTAGAACTTAGAATTTCCCACTTCTTTAACGTTATTTTGCGAAAAATAATACGGCTTCGGAGCTCAAAGTTTATTATACTTGCTTTCCTACTGTGTTTGGCTTAAACTATTATTATGGCACTTGCTAAAATTGAAATGCCTTAAAGTTATTGAGAGTTTTTTTTTTCAAGTTGACGACACGACGAGGCTTAGTTAAGTTAATCGTTCTAATAGTGTTGTGTTCGTCTTAAGGGGACGCTGCGGCTACAAGTACAGGAAAACCTCCGGAAGACGACTGGTTTGGCAATGCCGTTAAACGAAATGTAAAAAAAGAAGATTTTGTCGCTGATGTCCCTCCCAAGGAGAAGTCTTAAGGTCAATTTTATGAGAGCAAAGTCTCTTGATACTTGGCATATTTGCATAATATTTTGCCTGTCTCTATAATATAATTTTGAAAATTGCTTTGTTTTACATTTACAGTCCAAATTGTAAGATCGCAATCGCAGGACTTCCAGGTTGTCAAATAATGAACGAGGATGTCATTATTAATTTAATATCTGAATTTCCATTTTGGCAAGCAGATAAAATTTGAACCTCGTCTTTTAATAAATAATGTATTGAATGCAAACATGTGTTACTTTTATTAAGCCGCGGTACCACATTTTAAATGAATAAAAACATAATTCCAAGCCCATCGGCGCCGAGCCCTGTGAAGATTTGACTCAATGTGAAGTTTTTGGATGGCAAATTTTACAACTCATCGTGCCGCGAGTTACAACATTTGGATCGGATTGGAATGTCAGTCAGCAAATGTCATACTTCAGAATGAATGGTGTGCTTTGTCTAGCTGAACATGCAGAATAAATTAAATGGTATCACAGTCAGTTTTAGTGAGTTAGTGAGTTCACGGGTTGCAAGGCTCGAGTGATATGTGATCAAAGTTCAACCGGTTAAAAGGCTAGCTAGTGTTAAAGTTGAGTGATTTGAGAATCGGATTTAGAAACAATCAACAAGGGGAAAATGTAAGTCTTAAGAGGACAGTTATATACACAAAACTTAATGGATTTTAGGGAAGGATAAGAATATAAATAATATTTGGTCTAACCGCATTCTCTACTCCGACCATAATACATAATAATGTCAGAGAGTAAAGAGTATCTTTACTCTCTGATAATGTATAATGTACGTAATAATGTATTTTCTTTGGTGGTTTAATTCTAGATTTTTGCAATTGTTGCGCTCGACAAAATGAACGATTTCGGACACGAGTTTTTGTCATTGGACATGACTGGAACGACTGAGGTTATCACTTTTGGACCAAGCTTATTTGAAATCTCAAAATTGGAAAATATGCCACACACCATGATTTTGATGATACCAGGTATTAGGAATTATTTTTTGTTTCCGGATAGAATAGTTCATTATTTTTTATTTCTTTTATCACATTGAATTCTTTTGTGGATTATAGGGAACCCCGGGGTCATAAAATATTACGAGGAATTTATGAGAACGTTGTACAAGTCATTGGACATGTCCTGTCCGGTTTGGGGCATCAGTCATGCTGGACACGCCAAAGAGCCAGAGGATTTGTCAACGAACCAAGCCTCAATTTCTGGAAAAACTCAAGGCTATACTTTGGAAGGGCAAATTAAACACAAGAAATTTTTCATTAGGGACTTCATTCCAGGTATGAATTTATTTCTTCAAATAGTAATCACCACTGTAATATAGTTTTGGTAGGAGAACACTAATTTATCTTTTGCTATTGTTGTGTAGCAAGTATCAAATTAATTCTGATTGGTCACTCCATCGGTGCCTATATGGCCCTTGAACTTCTGAACATTCTACCAAGGCAGCAAGTAACAAAAGCAATTCTTCTCTTTCCTACGATAGAGCGAATGGCGTTAAGTCCAAATGGAAAATGGGCGGTTCCTCTAGTCAACTACTTTACGTTCCTTCCAACATTTTTTGCTCATATCGGTTCGTTTGTGTCAAAGGACTTCAAGTCGAGAGTGATTCGATGGTATCTTAAAGGCATGGACATTCCTGAATGTGCTATTAACGCTAGCCTTGATGTGTGTGAGCCGAGTGTAGCCAAAAGCTCAGTAATGTTAGCGAAGGATGAGATGGAAAAAGTTGTTGATGCGAACTCTGCCACGATACTGGCAAATCAGGATAAATTAATTTTCTACTACGGGGCCAGTGATAATTGGTGTCCGGTGGCTTATTATCAAGATACGAGGGATCGATTCCCTAATGTAGATGCTAGACTTTGCGAAATGGGCTGTGCTCATGCATTTGTACTCGAATCTAGCCAGCAAATGGGAGAACAGGTCTCTGGTTGGATTAAGGATGAAATTCTAAAAGCGTAAAGCTTATATCAATAATTACAATATCACTGCTTAATCCCTGTACTGCTTCTTGTTTAAGCAATTGCAATATGAGGCCTTTTTGAACATGTTACAAAACCTGAATGGTAAAACAAATCATTAAAAAATGTGACGACACGCATGCACAAATAAGGATGAAACAATCTTTGTGAAATAACTTATTTATTTTGATCACTGAATTTTCTATTTAACCTGGAGTTGCTGTTGTTCAAATAAATATATAAATTAGATTGAATTATTTTGCTCTTTTCCTTTTAAATTAATGGTATCTTGGATCAGGTGGTGGAACTTTCAATTCTGGTTCTGGAGCTTCCTGAATTTGATCCGTCAGCGGTCTTCCCATAGTTTCAGTTAGTAGGAACGATACTAGTGCTCCACTGATAGCTATGCAAGCAAAAACAAAATACGGGATCGCTGGCCAATCTGTTTAAATTTCACGTCATGTTATGACCGAATTTTGATGTACTATTTTATCAGAATCAAACCACTAACGAGTTCCAAGGAAAGCTAGTTGGGGGGCCGTAACGGCCCCAAGCGACGCCCCTACCCCACCAAGCCCAGAACCCATCGCCCTAACTGCAGTTGGATACAATTCACCGACTAATGTTCTTGCACAGGATCTCCCGCCTGCGACACAAAATTTTCCCAGCAAACAAAGTACTACGACCAATGTTGGGAAAGCGATCAGACCCACACTGATCTCCATAATAGCCAAAGTCCCAAGAAAAATTGCTCCACATGTCATGTAAATCGCAAGTGATTTTCGTCTTCCAAGTCTAAATCAAAATTATTGCCATAAAAATAAAATTCCTTGTGAAGAATTTTTCAAAATAATACGAAATAATAATTTATAATAATTTGAATAATATAATAATAATTTCAACCTGTTGCTGATTAGGAGCGCGGATGGATATCCAATAGAATCACTCAAACCAAGTAGAAAAACAATAAAGTAGGGACTGCCTTTCATATTTTTGACATTGAAACTGATCCCATAGTATGTAATTGCGGAGGAGCACATAATTGTCATTTGATAAATCGTTGGTAGTCTCAGATTTCCATCACGGAAGAGATCCAAATATCCAAAACGTTTCACAACACTCTGTTTTCTACAGCTTTTTGCTTCTTCGGCGGCGACTTTTTCCAGAAGTTCCATCCTAATTGGCGGCACTCCGTTCCATTTTGCAATATTTTTCATAACTTTGTAAGCTTCCTCAATCTTTTGATTTCTCAGAAGCCACCTTGGACTTTCGGGAATGAATCTGGGAAAAGTCATTTTTATTAACGCTTTGGTGGATTTTATGGAATTCCAGTTTCTTGGAAACCTGGTTAGCCTACAATCTCAAAAATTCAAGACCAAAATGAAATTCATAATTTAGATGTGTGCTTACGGGAAAATGAAAAATATGACAATAAAAGGACAACATGCGGCCCACAGGAGTTGGCGCCAAGGTCTAATATAATATGCTAAAAGGGCAAGGAGCATCACACCTTCTCCCCACGCACCTACGCTTCCGCAAAGTGGTCTCCAGCGTGGAGTTTGAAATTCAATTGTGTAGACGGAAGCAACACCCAGGTATCCTGTCAAATTACATAATAATATTATGCTGGCTGATTGGGGTTGCAGTCCACATGGGATTTGTTTACTAATCTTACCAGAGAGTCCAATACCCGCGAGAAATCTGCAAAACGCGTAGAAATACGGATCCTGAGCAAAGGACGACATTAATTGACCCAATGCCATTAGCAGGGACACCCCGAAAAATACATATCGTCTTCCATACCTTTAAAAACAAATTAATTGTTTTCTTTAATATCAAAGTTTAATGACGACGCGACTTACCAATCGGAGAGTTTGCATGCCGTAAATGTACCAACAAACATACCCAGCATCTGAACACTTGTGATGAAATCCCCAACCCACTCCGATGCACATACAAGTTTCCACTGAAAGCGAATTAACATTCATTAATGACAGAAATTCGTTTCTTTGTTTCAACTTAAGTAAATTAAATAAGTTTTACCCAAAAGCATCATTTTGGGAGTCAATATATTTTAGATTTGGTTTTAAACATTGCAATGTTCAATACGTTATACTAGGCTTTGTTTACCTCCACAACAACTGAATCTGCAGGTGCGGATATCGTTCCATTACATTTGCAAATTTCCAGCTCGTCAAGTGTTTCTGTGCCATTATCACAGTGCCAGTAGTGTGGTGTTGCACCTAAGATGCATATCACAAACCAATTTAATATTTTATTTGTGTTCGCTTGCTCTAATGTGTGGAAACTTAAATTTCAAAATGTGTAAAATTTGTAGTGGTTTTTTAATATTCCAAGTTATTTCCTGAATTAAATTAACCAAACTGTTTGCATGGCTTAGGCATACCCACAAATACAGGACTGAAAGCTAAGAAAGCTGCAGGAATTTCCAGAACTAAAAGCAAGACCTAAGAGAAGTGATGGTGCCTTTACAGAGGACATTACACAATAATAGATAAATAAATAGTTACTTTTTGCTGTTGCTTACCAGGCTCAAAACTTGAAAGAATCCAAACCCCCCTTGCAAAGAAAATGGATAATTGTGGGCTAAGTTTATTATTTCTAAGCATGCACTAGTTAGTTTTAGTTCAACCTACTTACCTAATTCGTCTAGAAGATCCTCAAAATTTTTGGGTTGAGCCATGTCAAATTTGTATTAACGGAAATTATTTGTGCACTGCTGTCTGCATATAAGCTTAGTGTGTAATTAACAGACTACACCAGTTCTATTTGAATAAATCGAAGAAAAATACAATATTTGATCCGTGAGACGACTCACAAATTAACGCCAGTCTTTCCAGATGATTTGCCCAGGTGAGGTATTACAGTAAGAAATCTAGATCCGTTTCCTGAAATAGTTTATGTATGTAGAATAATGAGATCACACACGTGTTAGATTTGTAATATATATTATTGAATAGGAAAGGAAGAGCAAAGTCTGTCGTACTGCAAACACTGCACTGTGATCAAATATATATAAATCTCTTGAAATGTTTCATAATATTTGCAATGTTTACCTTTTGTGGCTGGCTTACGCCTCAATGCGGCGCATATCAAATTATGTTGGTCACTTGTAGTAGCTTAACTGGGAAGTGCATAAAGTTTTACATACAAACAATTAATAATCAGAAAACTGTTTTGAAGCCCGCCGGTTTGAATATATACATGTTATTCTTATTACCAGTCAATGATTTACAGATAGGTACATCGGTATTCAAACTACGAATCAAAGGAGTATAAAATTTCCAAGTTAATTTGAATTAAATGTTTCTTTGAATCCAATCCTTTACAAACTAATGTGCTAGTAATTAATATACGTTATAAATTAAAGTATGCAAACAATCTGTCTCAAATCTGTCGCGAGTCAAGTTCGCGTTGATTGATTACTGGCTAATTACTTGAGACCGATGCCTAGTTAAATATTCACTGCCAATGTCAATAAAGACATTATACTTTACAAAACAGATTCCGGGAACATGAACACAGGTAATTAACCATGAACAATCCTTTTATCAATCTGTCTACCATTGCGTATGCATGAGCCATCCCGTTTAGATCTCAAAACACTGCAGTTTTGCCCCCTAACCCAATCGAACTTGAATAATATGCATAGTTTAACATGGCGTAACGAATTTCCTGACCTGCCAAACGGTAAATTCAGTTCAGTAGAAATCATATGACGCAGCCAACTGCAAGGACGCAAGGACGGGATGATTTTTATATTATTTTAGTTGAATAAATGAACGGCATATAAATCCGCAAAATATTACATATTTCATAATTCAGAATTATTTTCTTCTTTTCTTTTTAGCTGCGGTGGTGGGACGATTGCTCCAATACTAATTCGTCGGACGATTTCATCCGTCAATGGCTTCCCCGTTGTTTCACTAATTAGTAATGAAAATAGGGAACCACATATACTTATTCCAGCAAAAGCAAAATATGGAATTGATGGCCAGCCTTTTAAATAATTAATTTTAGTTATAGTGCATTAAGTAAGTAAAAGAAGGTAATTGTATTCTCACGGGTTCCTAGGAATGCGAGCTGAGGTCCAATGAATCCCGCGAATCCACATGCACAAGAAGAAATTCCACAACCCATTGAACGGATTGATGTCGGAAATGATTCTCCTGTTAGACATCGCACTGCTGACCTTGCACCTGCTGTCCCATACTTTGCCAACATTGCAAATAGAAGTATCAGACTTGGATATTCACTAGTTTCCAGGGTTAGAAACATAATCGCGATTGCAACCAGAAATGTCGAGCAAAATGTAGTGAATAAAACGACGGAGTGTCGTCGTCCCATGCTGAAATGGGAAATTTGTGTCTGGAAGGAGTTACTAATACAATCACTAAAAATACAAAACTTACAAATTCCCAATCACAAGAAATGAAGGAAAGCCGAGTGCATCAGCTAAACCTAGAATTGATTTAGAAAGTTGGGTATGAAGAATTTTTGACTTTTACATGACTGGTTTCCACTGGTCAAATTAAGGTTACTATTAATATTACCCAAATATGCAACATTCACATACAAATTTCCTGGTGAATTTTTGATGTTGTACGTAAGACCAAAGTAGGAAATGGACCAAGACGACCAAATGATCATAAGGCACAACGTGACGAGACGTAATTCCTTGTATCGAAAGAAATCCAAGTAAGAAAACCTTTGAATCTTGCAGTTTGTCTTGTCACATCCATCTTCACTTGCATCTCCACTTTCCTTTTTTGCTATGTCATACAACACATGGAGTTCGATTGGCTCATGACCATTAATTTTGGCAATATTTGCTAATATTTTGTGGGCCTCGCTAACCCTCTTGTTCCGAAGCAACCACCGTGGGCTTTCAACCAAAAACCTACCAAAACATAAAAAGTGTGCATTAGTACATCTACAAAATTTGTTGTATTTAAAATATTACGGCATTATTCCCAGTAATGCGATATATGGTATTATCGATAACCACAGGAGAGTTCGCCATGGTCTCACAAAGAAAGCAATTAGAGCGAAAAGCATTGTCGCCTCTCCAAACGGTCCGACCGATCCTCCTAACTGTCGCCATTTGGCGGGCATAAATTCGATTGTGTAAGTAGCTGTTAAACCGAGATAACCTGAGATGCGAAAAGTTAATATTCTGGAAGTGAATTGGCCAAAATTGAACCAAAATGTTGTGTCAGTAATAAATAACCTGCAAATCCGGCACCAGAAAGGAACCTTGCCACCGCATATACATAAGGATTGGGAGAAACTGCTGATAAAATCGTTCCTCCTAAAAGAAACATGTTACCACCAAGGTACGTCCATCTACGACCATACCTAAAATTTCAAATTCACAGTTTATCAATTATATACTTTAAGAATTTTGAAATGCAGGCGCTGTTGTGCTGCTTACCAGTCTGCTAATTGTGATCTGAGCAAAAAAAAACGTCAATGTTGTTAAATGATTTAGATAAGTTTTACCATAACAAAATTAACTTACGCAAGCATATTTCCAAACATCATACCCGCCATTTGAATGCTTGTAATAAAATCTGAGACCCATGCTGCATCGCAGACAAGAGACCACTAATAAATAGGATTTGAATTTTTAAAAAAACAATTATTTAAATGTGTTTTGATATGAATAATGCACCTCTCCAACAATACTGGAAGTACTGGACGATGCTACGGTTCCATTACAGGAGCATAATTCACTAATGAATATTGGCTCGTCATCACAGGTCCACGAACTTGGATCCACCGCACCGCCTTTGGAAAGATATATTATAATTATAAGTCATGTACCACCGTTTCAAGTTGTATGGTGCCAACTGTGTACTGCAGTACCTGTAAAAATTGGCGAAATTCCAACAAACGCAGCAGGAATTTCCATCACCAACAGCAAAAATAAAATAAGAAATTGAAACCTTCCAAGACCACCTATTAAATGTTTAAAAAAACTCAGGTTAACTTAATTTTCCATTGCCTCAATACTTAATTACCTATATAATCCAATATTTCCTCAAAATCTTGGGGTTTTGTTTCGCTGACTTGAATAGTTCTTGCCATTATTATAATACCCTTTAAAAAGTTTATCTTTGAGTGTAATATTCAACTGTAGTTGTAGTTATATGGTTAAGACCAAAACTGTTTGCTGGACCAATTTTTGTAAAAAATTCCAGGAATCATTGAGTGCATAAAGATTCGCAATAATCTGTAAATTTGTCGTTATTTTGCAAATGTGTGTGACAGGTCCGTGCTTTTTCTCCTTTCCTGACTGTGCTTATGAATAATGTGCTTGTTGGAGATGCCGGTAATTGCATAAATTGCAAGAAAATATGTTGGCATAAAATGTTTAATCAAGTTTAACTACAATTTTATTGCGTTGATTAAATCCTCACATCTTGGCCGTCCCTGAATGCAAACTACCTACTACTACATATACACTCAAACAGTAAACCAAAGAATAGATATCAGAATAATTTAATGTCATAAGCGGAGCTAGCTTTGCACCTACACCATCCATCCATGCCTTCCCCCTCGTCTGCACGTCAAAAACTCTCACTTCAATTGAGCAAGTGTACAATTTACGCAATAATCTCGTCAAGTTTAATGTTAATATAATTATTTTATTGTATGGGTTGAGTATTCAAATTAGTATATAAATTGTTGCAGATTTAAAACTATAAAAATTATTTACATCTTAATTTAACACAATGGAGGCAGTTAGCTGGTTTTATACTGAGATATAGCTAACGGGTCTCAATTTGGAGTCCAACGATGGCGAGTAGTCTAAAGAAATAGATTTAGAGCGTCTCCTTAAGCTTAGTACTGTTGCAATCGGATCAATCGGAGTGTTATTGTTGTCTAATGGAATGACTTCGTCACTCAAAGGGCGACCCATTGTTTCCGCCATAAGCAAGGAAATCCCGGCTCCAGCCACGGCAATCACAGCGAATACAAAATATGGCAACGACGTCCATTCTAAGACAATACACGTCAACGTGAATTATAATTAACATAGTCTTAAACAACTAATATTTGTAAAATGACAAGGTGTACTTACTACTGCCCATGAATGCTAATTGCGGGGCCAAAATTCCCCCGATGCTCGCCCCCGCCCCACCCAGTCCACTCCCCATTGCCCTTACAGCCGTCGGATATGTTTCACCCACAAGTGTTCGGGCACATGACCTTCCACCGGCAACAAATAATTTCCCCAAAAGACAAAGGATGATAACAATGAGGGGAAAGGTGGTTGTAACTTTGATGGCTGCCTGAAGGCAGGCTAATGTCACCAAAAATAGAGCACTGCTTGTCATGAATATAGCCAAGGACGCCTTTCGTCCCAGCCTGTAATTAAAAAAAAGTAAAATCAAAATGTTATTATTGGTATAAAAACATTGTTTTTGGTTTTCCTAAGATTTGAATTTTGGCGGTGAAATTAACCCACCTGTCGCTAATTAAGAGAGCAGATGGGTATCCAACAGCATCTGACAAACCCATCAATAATACCTTTGAGAAAAAAATATACATACAGCTAATTTCTTAAAATCCAGTTTGCGTCATCCATTCATTCATATGGGACGCATGCTCAAAATATGTACTTACAATGAGATACGGACTTCCTTCCATGTTCTTGACATTGAAACTAATCCCGTAATACGTTATAGCCGTGCAACACATAACAATCATCTGATAAATAGTTGGGAGTCGAAGGCTTGGATCTCGGAAGAAATCCAAATATCCAAATTGCTTGACTTCCGACAATGTACTTTCCACCTCCTTCGTTTCACTTATCATGACTTTTCTTAATGACTCCAAGTCAATTGGGTCTTTTCCATTGATTTTGGCAATGTAACATATAACTCGGTGTGCTTCCTCCAATTTACGATTCCTAAGAAGCCATCTCGGACTCTCTGGAATGAACCTGGGAGAAATCATTTTTATTAACCCTTTGGTGGATTTTATGGAATTCCAGTTTTTGTGCGTTGGGAAATTATTTACTCACGGAAAGACAACAAATATCAATGCTAATGGCAGGGTGGACACGAACACTAAATATCTCCATTGACGTACATAGTACGCGATTAAGGCCAAAATCATGAGTCCTTTAATGACAGAAATGGATAAATTATAAAAACCAGGGACCAAACTAGAAACTGGTTCAGACTAGCAAAGTGCTTGGTTATTATACGAACCTTCTCCCCAAGGTCCCGCACTTCCGCATAATTGCCTGTATTTCAAAGGCTGAAATTCCATTGTGTATATAGCAGCTATTCCAAGATATCCTAACAATGAGAATAATTAAAATTTTAAGTACAATATTTTCAGTGGAGATAAAATATCCAAATAATAATTACCAGATAGGCCAATCCCAGACACAAATTTGGCAATCCCGTACACATAAGGATTCATTGAGAGAGCTGAAACACATTGGCCGAGGATCATGAAGAGTATCATTGCAGAAAATGTGTACCTTCTCCCATACCTGAATTATACAAAGACATCACACGTTAATTTAAAATTGTCCATAATGAAAATGTCCCATTGTTACTCACCAGTCTGAAATACCACATGCAAATATTGTCCCTGAAAGCATTCCACCCCTGGAAGAATTGGAAGAATCATGTGTAAATTTTATGAACTCACGTAACTATCTAAACACACCATATTACAACAAGATAATTACTTACATCTGAACGCTAGTTATGAAATCCGCAACCCATGCTGATCCACATATTAACTGCCACTAAAATTGAAAACAAAATGTATTGTACATTAAGTACATTGCAGCGAAGCATATAAATACTTTTATGGCATATTCTTGTATGTTCTGCTATACTGGTGTGCTAACCTCCACAACAAATGAAGTGCCAGGATCCTCCGTTGACAGCTTTCCTTCACAAGTACAGGCTTCACTCGCATTCATTGTGACGTTGTCGCAGGTCCATTCTTTTGGCGTACCACCTTCACGCATATAAACAAGTTGAAATTAATTTCATTAATTTTTTAATGAATTGGTAGAACACAACACAAATGAAATGGCTTACCCATAAAAAGTGGAAGAAATGGTAAAAAGGCAGCAGGGATCTCAAAAAACAGTAATATAACTAATATTAGGAATTGAAATCTTCCAAATCCGCCGACACATTCCAACACATCTTCCAAATTGATGGGATTGCCTTTTGACATCCTGACTTGTTTTACTCCACAGAGTTTTACTTATATCTAATCTCGATAATCTTAACACCAACGCGGGCACGACGGGACCAACGTTTCGTTTTTGAAATATTTAATTAGGAATTCCAGTTAATTCTCCCATCAAATCCATGGAAAGCTGCACAAGAATGTGGAAGTATTTGTTGCCTCCCAAAATTATTGTTATAAACAATTGAACAATGGATATTCAGTCTACATTACTTATATTGGTTGTTCTGTGAAGTCATTAGAATGTGTATCTTGACGTCAGTCCATACTATGCATCAAGTCAGGAATAGTATGGAATGCGTAATTAGTGTTAGTCACGAAGATGTTCCTTCAAATCGCGAGAAAAGTGGAATACGAATTTGTGTAATAATCAAAACTCAAGATTGGAGACTGGAAATGGTATTTTTCAATTTCAAATGTCAACATATTGGTTTGGGCGGTAATGGGCTCCCTCCAAATTGTGCGTCATGTTTGCCGATTTTCAAATTTGTTTGGTAATTATTATTTTGACGCAAAAATAATTAGTCCAATTTCAATTGCACAAACACATAATTGCTACCATCTTAATTACAACACGTATTAACTGACACTCTCACTCAAACTGAACAAATACGCAAGCCGTTGTCTCCCAACTAGATTAGTTCCGATGTTCTGTCAGACGAGACCTAAAGAACAGATCTGCCGCCGCCTTTGTGACAGATCTTTTTGTTGTACTCCACAAAACGATCGTGGGAAACGGGATGTCCAGTGATGTGTTTCTATTGCATGGCTTCTTTTTGGAGTTTCAGAATTTTACTTTGATCTTTTCCGTCAAGGTTAATTAGTATACAATTAATGTTTTTATGTTTAACTGGAATTATGAAATACTGGGTATGTTTGTACGGCGGATGAATGTCGTGATATTTTAATGGCAAGTGCTCTCATGCAGTTTGAATATTTGAATCCATGCCACTAACTACTACTGTACAATGATGATCTATTGTCAATGAATACATATTTCTCCAAAAGTATTGTAGTCGATGTTCATGACAGGGGATGATGAACAAAGCGGGTTTAATGTTCGATTTCATGCTTTATTTTCAAGGAGTGGTAGTTGATGGGTATTGCATTCAGGATTCATTTGTCATCTGTTCAGGCACACAAACAAATTACTGCCTCATCTCATCACTGCGCACTGTGTGGCGGGTAATGAACTTCGTTCAATGTTTTTTTTTAGAGAACGGAGCAAATCTGAGGAGTTCATTTCACGGCTATTAGCGGGCAACTAGAAATATAAACTCAAGTCATGTACCCGAATCAGAACCAAAACATTAGACGGGTTCATTATTGTAATGTAAATGTAAACCAAAATAGAACCAAACTTAAGGTCTATTTTTCTTGGTTTAAGCTCATAATTTTTGTTTGGGAATAAATAACTTCTTAATTTTCAGAATAGAAGTGTGCATTATTATAGGCTTTGTCTAACTAAATAATCCAATGGCGCTGCCAATAAATTCAACAGAAGTCAGTATGCATGAGACTATTAATGCCCATTAATGTAATTGTTGTCTGATAACTATATTTAAAATGCACAAAGACAATTCTATTGATAAATATGCCAGAAGTTCAAAGTATGGCCACGTAATTCTGACTTTCTGATAGATAAATATACAAAGAAGCCTGATTATAAACAGGAATACACTTGACTTTTTTCTTAAAACGATACAAATTCAAGCAATGAATGTCAAAATCCAACTCAAATATGCATAATGACTGTAAATCTGTGAAGTGATTGGTACGGCATGGTTTGAAACAGATTTCTTGCTGTTACAGGCTGCGGCAGTGCTTTGGCTTACAAATAAGGTGGCTGCAAAGAGTAAATAAACTAAAAACTAGGCGCACGGAATGGCAGAATGCGCTAAGTGAATGTGTAGTCCTTATTTTTACAAATTAAATCACAATTAAACCTCAGTTAACCGATGAAGTAGTATATGTTATACATATAACAATGCATCTCGTATGCTTTTGTGGAACTTCCACGTGCTAAACGTGAAAATAAATTAATTCTCAGGATCCGGGCAGACTCGACATCCGCTTCCCTTGCGTGCGTCACTGTTTAATCCCTAATCCGTAGTTTTGTACTAGCATTACGTTTTTCGCACGATTAAATTGACTAAAAACTTATTACATTGTGATTGTAATATTAAACACGCAATGAATTAAATTTGTGGCAGGAATTGCAGTTCTCGGTTACTGAAACGCACTGTTTTGCATGGTTAATAATTATCAAGCATCCAAACCATCTCTTCTCTGAATCTGAATATCACATGGCGCAAAATGATATTGAACTTCAGCCAGCAAATAATAATCTCCCCCACGCTGTGCTACTCAGTCATAAATATAACTTACAAAGATAATTTATTCAAAAATAAATATTTCAAATTACAATCCTATTTTGAAGACACGACACAAAAAAAACACAAAAGGCCCGCCGATCAGCTAAAATTGTAATCGCCAAGGACGCCGCTTTAGTACAAATTTGTCAAATTCCGAGAACTGTCATCTTTCAAAGTCCTGAAAGTAAAAATAATGCCCAAACGTGAAGAACTATGTGAGGAATATTTATTTTATGTTTCACACAAAAGCATGCAATAAAATTTCTCAGGAAAATGCTTGTTCTAATAAAAACTTTCTCACGAAAATGTAATTTCTAATATTAACATGAGTAGATGTTTACCAAAATCCGCTTAGCCTTCAGGGGTGGGTCTGCAGTTGAAATTTTCACAACCATATTTGTCTGGGCAATCGTGCCAGCTTCTGCACTTAAAAGTGTAGCCTGTCGTTTGCTGGAAAATGACGAACGCGAGTACAATCAAATACAACAAAACAAAAACGTTTTGTGCCATGACTGATGTGTGTTTCTGGGTAAGCACTTTTTAGAAGGAGAATCAAGTCAGAGCTTGACTAAAGGTTGTTTGCTCAAAATTTGCCACAGCTTGCGAATTTATAGACAGCTAAAGTGACATAGGTCATTCTGTTTAGGTCACCTACAAATGCGCTACGCAAATAGAAATATTTGACGTGGATGGAATATTCTGGTTCAAGTTTAACCAAAGTAGAGTAGATCACTAGGCATGCAAATGTCAAGTCATTGCGCAATCCCAACTATTCAGCGCAAGAAATTAACAGCCTGATGAGTCAAGTCATCCATAGATCATTTTGCGAAGTTTGGCATTCCATACATTCATAAAATTTCTCCGCGCCATGTCTTTGACGATGAGCTAATGAAGATTCTGTGAGCAGAGAGGTCCAACTTATTTTGACTTTTGACATAATTAAATATGGAATGATTGACTGAGTCACTTGTCTAGTTGCCCATTTCTCAGACTTTAATCTAATTGACTAATGGCAGCAAGTGATACAAGGGTGTACAGTTTGATGAGTGTCAATTGCGTGATCTTTCATAAGGCAGTTGAATGCTCTTCTTTACCAAATTTTGCAGTTTAAGGTTAGAGAGGTAATAAAATAATTAATCACGACTGAAAATGAAATCCTGAGAAATCGCTCCGGTTTTATGCTCGCCGCTGAGCAAAGTCAGATTGAGTAAACACTGATAAAACTGGTGTAAGTCTGTTTTAGGTATATCCACACAGTACTCGTTTCAAAATGATTAGCGAATTACGCTTCAAAATATTTTAATGTCGAACTTTGCCCTTGACCTTAAATGTTTGCTGGATTGGTGTAAATAGCTGGCGCTCATATTTACAAGTTTCATTTAGCGTCTGACCTGTATGACGCGACGCAATAAATTAATAATTTGCACGTATTTATAAGTTCCGTTTGCGCTTGGCGGGAATGACACATTTAATTGACAATTGATGCGCACCTGCGACTTAACCCTCACCAATTCATCTACGAAATGTTAAAATTACATAGCTTAAAAATTAATTTGCCTCAGACTAGTAAACGACTCACATATGTATTCTTGTAGGATTTTAAAATAATAAGTGCATCCTTCAGCGTAAAGCCTGGAGAAATGTGCTAGTAAATAATACACTTTGTGTATAGCAATATGTTTGTTTATTTACCATCAAAGCATTTGCTAGCCGAAATTGGCATTCAGGAAGGAAGTGAAAGTGATCCGAGTGTATGGATTCATACACCAAACCAATCTATTTTCATTTGTTTACATTCGTCATGAAATCCGTTCAACCGTAAACGAAGGGCACCCGTAGACCCGTACCTTATGTACAATGCTGGGCGGAGAGATTTCGGTGGACTTGACACAATTTCCTTGTTTACAGCGAAGGGACCATGTACCACACCATGTCCAACAATAGCAAACATTTCATAAGCTCTTCTCATATAAATACGTCTGTCGTTTTCGAATAGAATCATCAGAGTCCATTGGATCTTACAACTTACAGTCCCAACTCCAGTTCCTCAAAACCAATTCCAAATATGAAGTCGGTAAGTCACAATTGGAAACAAAAATTTTGAAAAGTGTAAAATAATTAAGGCTGCTTTCAAATGTGAATTTTCATATTTTATTTCAGATTGCCGTTTTCTTCTTGTTGGTTGTCGGAGCCGTTGCAAATACCGGATACGGACATAAGCCTTATCAATCCGCTCCAGCGTACCAGCCATCTTTCAGCGCACCTTCATATTCTCAGCCACAACAATCATACAACAGCGCTCCAGCATACAGCGCTCCACAACAATCCTACAACCGACAACAATACCAGGCTCCAGCTTACAGCGCCCCAAAAACACCAGCCTACTCCGCTCCAGCTTACAGCGCCCCTTCTTACAGCCAATCAGCCCCAGCCCAAAGCAGTTACGGTCAATCATCTTCCTCATATGCCTCTTCTTACAATAACTTCATTCCAATCATGAGCTTCAATCAAAACATTAGAGGAAGCCAGTACAATGATGTTCAGTAAGACTGATAATGCCATTAAAAAACAATTTAATTCCTTACTTAATCCATTTGTCATTATAAAACAGATTCGAGTCTGGAAACGGAATCCGATCCCAAGAATCAACATCAGTGAAGGCATCCAGTCACGGCTATGGTGGACAACAAGGAGGCTATGGAGGTTATGCTGGACAAGAAGGAGGTTATGGTGGCTCAATTGTCAAAACCGGATCTTATTCATACATCAGCCCTGAAGGTATTTCAAGCACGAAAAGCGTTTATGGTAGCGGAAGTTATAATGAATTTGAAAATATTTGCAGGAATCCCAATCCGGCTTAGCTATACAGGTATTTCAAAAGACTTTCATCTGTTGGTTTAAACCTTAATTTAACATTATTTTTAATGAAATTTCAGCTGACGAAAACGGGTTTAGACCTGAAGGTGCTCATCTTCCAACCAGCCCACCGATCCCATACGAAATTGCATCCACTTTACATCAACATTATGGGCGTGCTCAATCTTCCTACCCACAATCAGCCCCTGCCTCCGGATATTAGATAATTACAATTAGTGAATCAATACATTTTATTTTTGTACTTCTTGAAATATGACACGAGAAATATTTTTATACAAAAGTTAAAAAGTCAATAAAAAAATCAAATCATTTACTCCATTGTAGTAATACAGTAATTACTGGTTGATCCTCGTTTACATGTTCACAGTTATGCATGCAAACAAATTGAAAGGTTCATGGTGAAATCATATTGCCGTACAAAATGCGATTAGTATTGCCATATATCCTTCCAAAATTGGTGTGTTTCCATAATGTGTTATGTCTTCGGCATAAACTCCACTCCACCAGCCGACATTTGTTCTCTTTGAAGTACACAAAATATGACCAATCCTACGATATCAGGGATTATGCCGAATTTGCGAAATTTTGAGCAGAACATGTTTAAATTTGTGATTACCGTAAATGACCGCTTAGAAGCCCCTGCCCTAATAAAAGCCCGGCCCTAATAGAAGCCCCATCTTTGGGTGGATTCTGGGAATAGAAGCCCCTGCCCTAATAGAAGCCCATTCCCTAATAAAAGCCCCCCGTGTTTCTATGCCCCACTCGCTCATTTACATTGCGCGGGTATTTTGCACACAGAACACACTACTGTACGTTTGAAATTATTTATTAGAAGCCCCGCCCCTAATACAAGCCCCGCGTCGAGGTGTCGATTTTAAATAGAAGATCGGGGCTTTTAGGCGGTCATTTACGGTAGTAAAAGTATCAGAATGAAATCAGTTTTTTTCGAAAAAGAACACAGGCAGGATTATTTTGCGATCTCTTGAAATTGATGTAAAGATGGAACGCACATTTAAATACAAAAAAGTAGTAACATCTTTTACAATGGGAAACCAGAAACGGTGTTAATGATTTTTGTTGAAAAGCATAACAGAGCATTTTATAAAAATAGGTCTTGCGAAATACGTGGTATGCATACTTTCTCTTAGTTGTAATAAAGAAAGAGGAAGTAATTATTTAACAGCTCAGTCAGATTCGCCAAAAAGTTTAAATGTGATCTAGCTCTTTCATAATATACTATTTATTTCAAATTGAGATCTTATGATTAGTAAAACCAACACATTCATTAAAACACCGACTATGTAAAAAGCATATAACTATTTTTAATTTAAGTAACTTTCAAGGAGTCACTCGCATTTACGGTACAGTCAAATTTGCGGACTTTTAGGAAAAGACCAATTAACAAATCAAATCAAGCCAGTCGACGTGGTTCTGTGGTGCTAAGTCATGTACTTTGATGCCCAGGCTATGTATCGAACGGACTATGCGGATGCACCTAATCCAATGTGCATACCTCCGCTTCCG
>JAAXYW010000220.1:0-49545 GCA_036851895.1 Orthonychiurus folsomi
GACGTCGATTGCGTCAGAAGACAGGGGAATCACGTTCCACATCCTTCCTCATACAACGCATAAGTTTGGCAGTGCAGAGAGGCAACGCAGCAAGTGTTCGAGCTTCAATCCCCCGGGGGGAAAAGCTCCACGAAATATTTTAATGCTAAAGGGAATGCTATGTTTTGTTAAAGATGAGCATTATGTATACAATTTAAGAAAGAAATTTAATAAAAATAAATTTAGTACGGATTTTATAGAATTTATAGAGCATCCTTTCAAAAAATGCGAACAGTGCAAATTAGAGTGATATACAGCGCTGCACATGTTTATTAAATATGCGTTGTGTATGTGGTAGATTTATATTGCAAAGTTTCAAGCGGGAAACTTACCTCAAGTCTGATGCTTCATCTGAAGTGTTATTATCAACGTTTGAAGCTCCAAAATTCCTATCTGTCCATTCATCCTCATCCATTTCACTGAGCAATTCCTCTTCTGAGGCAAAATCTACGGTATTCTCAAATTCAACTCGCTCAGGCGTTGTTCCCCTCTCATCCATTTCGGACAGTATCTAACAAATGAATCAATAAAGCAAGTATAACCAACCATATACACTATACGAAAGTAGGAAAAGATTTTATGCAATAATTCTTAATAACAAGTGAAAAAAGCTACATAGCTCCCTTGTGATTTGATTTTTCACATAAATTACTTTCTGAAGAACCATGTTCTCCTAAAGTGTAATATTCTAACAAGTTTTACTTGCGGTTCGGTAAATAAAGTTTGCCTAAGGAAGCAGAGATGAAAAGTTTCAGCAGCCAATTAACAAGATCGAACTAAACACAGTAACTAAACCACTCAAATCGATTTAAGAGCAAAGAGCATCTAGACTAAATTTAAGCAAACGAATTATCATGCGGTAATATATCTATTAAAGACCACATTCACGCCACTCACGTTTTAGGTTTACATTAACAATTCAACCTCGTGAAAAATACTCAAAATAAGACATGTAGATGCTATTCATGCGCAGATAGTGCTAAGATTAATACATGGGATGATAATAGTAAACCAATGAAATTAAAGAGTGCCAAGCAAAATGAATAAATAAAACAGATCAAAGAATATAAGCTCAGTAATTGTATTGTTTCCAATTTTCAGTGGGAATTTGAGTACATTTGAGTTAACATAGTTCGTTAGCTGGACAAAATATTACCCCTTACGACAAATGTCTTTCCGCCAGCCTAGTCAACCTTACATGACAAATATTTCTATTGACCATTCAGATGACTAACAGCGGGATAAGCTATAGTAGACCAGTCTTTAATAAATTAAATGGTGCAGGGGTTTAATTTTGTATTACCAGACATTTCGACGCTGCTATCAGAGCAAGCTTTAAACTAATCCGATTTGCCCTTTATCACAAAATATTAATTCGAGCATTGCGAGCATGGCGTTTGACTTTCGAATCCTAATTCACTAACCACAGTCACAGGTACGATCACGGATAAGGCACGTTTGATCACAGACATAAACGTTATTCAGTCTCCATTAATACCAATGATAAAATATGAGTCAGGTATTTAAGCTTGAAAGCGGAATAAGGAAGACTTGGTGATAAGCTGGCCTATGTGTGTCACAAGCTTTTCAACAACAAAAATTTTATACATGTAAATTTCTCATCTGTGGTGAGTATAAACATTCTTACTTTTGTGACTAATATGGTCGAAAAGAGTAACCGTAACAGAAAAGACATACACAGAAAGCGACAAGAGCATAAATACCAAACATACACGCAGTAGCTGAACTAGAAGTGAAGTACTCTAAGCATTCGTTTTGTTTCAGTAGTCATAATATTCACCAGAAAAGTCAAATGACTCCACGAATATTCAGCGTGCTCAATATAAGCATTTAACTAAAAGTAATGCCTCAACTAGAAACTAATTACCTGTTTATCTGGCTTTAACAAAATACTGAAAGGGTGAGTTCAAACAATTGAATCAGCAAGAATAGGATAAATATAATCAAGTTGAGCAAACCTCACAAATAAGACTGTCAAGAATAAAATCGCGTATATCAACCGGACTACAAAGAAGTGATACTACAAGTGCGATTGAAATTATTATTAGAAATAATGCTGATTTGAAAGGACCCACGAATGAATCGTACGATGTCCAGCTATCATCATCAATGTACAACTTGTTGTAAACCGCACTGACCTGCTGAGGTAACAACATGTTCCGGTCTGGCAATTTTCCATCCGGAACAAGCACTATGCCTTCCCGGTCGTATTTCTTCCAGCCATATAATCGAATTGTATTGAAATGAGGCAAACAGTAGAACCGATCTCCGTAACGGCCTTCCCGGTCGAATGAATAATTCCCTGAAGGAACAACATAATTCAATTATACTAGAATTAGCGTTGACGATGAAATGGGCATTGTAGGATTTACCAAGCCGCAGTGACGTGTTGCAATATTCGCATCGGAAACAATTACGATGAAAAAACTTTCCTTCAGCAGTCATTCTTTCCACGACGTAAACACGTTCAACGCAGAAGTGACAAGTTTCCGAACCACCCTTCTTCGGGAACTCAAATACTGGACGCACCTGGAAAATTTTTGCTCGTATTAATGAATTTAGAAATGAAAATTTAATATGACTTTGAAAACTGAAAAATAATGTAAGAAGTTATCGCGTCTGCGTGGTGTGCTAAGCGTTTTACTCGATAGCGAGTGCACGGATTAAGGCACAACGGTGAATAACACGCAGCCACGAGCACTGAGTAGAGTACAATTAATAAATATTTGCATAAATTACAGTTGGTTTAAGAATAGATGATTCTACTTCTTTCTTTGACTTCACCAAGTTATGGGCAAGCTTCTCTGCCATTTGTGAAACTTTATTGCAGCCACGCTGACCAACTTCCAAGGCACTTCCGTCTGTCAATTTTGTTCCCAATTTTTTCATTGTTTCTTCAAACAATTGAGCCCTTTCGCTAGCAAAGTCTTTGTCCGAAACACCTTCCATTTTCCTCTTCATTGCTTCACGCTGTACATATACAAACCCAATGCTTGGATCAGTTAGTTTGGTACAATTAATGCCGATCTTAGATCGCAACTAGTGCATTAAACTATACCTTATCGTCAAATGCTTCTCGTGACCATTTTGGAACCTTGTCATCTCGGTCTTTCTTTCCTTGCGAGTGCCCCTTACTCTCTGCAATTTTTTTCTCGATAAGTTGAACATTCCAATCACTTTTTTCAATTTTTCCAATAGCTCTGATCAGGTCTTTGGGCTTCTTCTCTATATACTTCGAGCCCTTTAATTTCTCCTCCAAATGCTTAGTTAACCCTGTAACATTTTGTTTTTCGTTGTCAGTTTGACCTTCTCCGGTGCTCGCTCGCGGTTCCCTCCCCTGCAATTAATTTGCCAATAAGAAATAATAACTAACAGAAAAGTCATCATGTTAGTGTTAGTGGCCTTATTGTACAAAACGTTTTAAGATAAGATATTACGACACATGGGAAGTCTTGCAAGCTATTAATTTCAAATCATAAGTTTTGTCAACCCAAACTGGTATTAATATTTCGTCACAGCACACTAATAGTCACGTCGTCATGCGAGTCAGTGAAGATGAGCGTTAAACTGGCAGAATAATTTGTTTCAAGTCTTACAGAATAAAACAGCTTTTTCTCAAGACTTTTGCATCGTTCCTCAAAGTCAGGGGCCATTTGGCGGTAAAGATGCATAGTATAATCTTCATAGGACTCATTGTGTCTATATGTGTCTGATCTGTCATTAATTTGGAGCAACTTCATACTCTTAATGAAACGTTCTGTTTGTAATTTAAGATCTTGTGTGTGACGACGCTGTCTATCTGCTCTATTTTGTTCGATTTCCTCAATACATTTTGCTCGGTCCTCCTTTTTAGACTTCAACAATCAATAATACGAATTTAAAGAATTGGTTCTCAAACTCTTACCGAACTTATTCGAGACCTCTCATCACTTCTTCTTTTTCTATGGCGCCTTGACGTTTCACTGCTATCGGCTTCGTTACGGCCCTCACGAGAAGACGAAGAAATCCTGCTCCGGCGAACTACTTTGGCTGCCACTAGAAGTATACAGAGTTCGAGCGGACCCAGCATCAAATATTGTTTCAAAACCTGGCACTAAGGTTTGGTAGTTGAATAAAATAACGCCCGTAATTATTTAAAAGTACGCTACGTTCAGACTTTAGACATCGTATAACAACAAGGCAAGGTGACAAGGTCACTTATCCCACATTACCCTCTGAAGACTTAACATTATCCAACGAGTCAAAACAAAATAACATGGTGCTACTAACCTGCGCCGTGCTTGGCAATGACAGCTGGAGGTCGTACATGTCTCGCTTGAATAGCACTATACTGCTGCCCAGTCACGTACTCTTCCAAATCCAAGTCTTCAATTCCATCCTGTTGGAACGCATCAGTTATCATTAACCAGGATACTCATATCCTGGATACCGGAAAACGTTACTTACCGAGTTCGGGTATTTAATTTGCGGGATTTCTCCCTTAAATATATCATATAATTGTGAGAGGTATGCTACAATTGTCAAGAAATCCGATGTGCTGCACAGAACGGATTCATCGCCAGTCATAGCCTGCAACAGTCATGAGATTAACTTTACTTAAATAATATTACTATTTATTTTATTTATTTTGTGAACACCGACGCCCTATTAAGAGGTCGTTATGTCGGGTACCTTTTTCTTACTACCAATAATAGTTCTGGGGATTTCACGTACCGAAGCAACACCATATTCTCTATGAAGGACATCGAATGCTATTTGATTCTTGGCGGCAGCTATCTCTGCTGGAGAAACATTTTCTTCAGAAGTTGGCGGGTACTCTATCAGGTCTGGACGGAAGCGGTGAAGAATAGCAAGAAGGACGTCACCACTAACGTAAGCGTCACTAGCATCTTCGATTTCCAAACCATAGCACTTTACTTGGCTCCTGAACCAGTTGAGCAAAGAGTCTACCGCAATCACAGTGTCTACACAAAATAGAATTCAAACATAAAATAACTACAACTCTTGAATATGGTCTAATTATGAAGCAAGTTTCTGGAAGAGTGTAGATGAGTGATTGGCCGACTGGCGTGTACAAGAGTCTCAGCTTAAGGGCATTAAGTAAATATGAATAATACTAACCTCGTCTTGGCTTCTTTGATGTTTGCTCCATTTCTACATGCTCCTTGCCATCCCCGTCAAGCTTTTCCTCCACTTTTTCATCAGTGTCAAATAAATTTTGAACTTGAAAAGGCATAACCAACCGCTGATTTAAGTTGGGGTAGCGAGAGTGGGGGTCAATAGTGTATCCTACATGTTCCTTATTCAGATTTTCGGGTGTTGTTTGACCAAGAAGGCGGTAAATGGATTCTCGCTCTGCAATGACTTCTAATAGCGACTTAGAACCAGTTGCTAAACTCCGTAACATCCAACAAGCATCAAAGCAACTCAAAAAGCCCCGTGCACAGCCAGAGCCAGTAGGCCAGAAAGGCTGCAAATAATAAAAATCAGGTGAAGTTAACATGGACAATAGTACTTTGCTTTCATGCAAGTCAGTGTCTGTAAATTTACCTCCAACAGACTATCACCCACCAGCGTCATCATTAACTTATGACCTTTGCGTTGCACAACTCGGCACGCATTTTCTGCTGCATACATTGCAGTAAAATCAAACATAGCAACGTCCGGTTGTCCATAGTGATTTACTGCAAACTCTAAATTAGGCAGCTGGTTTTCCGTAGAGAATATGGCAGCTTCGATTGCATAGATCATTAAAGCATCAGTACTTATGTTCTCATGGGAAAGTAGCTTCGCTGTATCCGCATAATCCTGTAAAAATCAAGTAGCAAGAACAAATTTTCTTTATCATTCGGAACTTTTCTATCCTACCACTAGATTTTTTTTAAATCAAAACTTACGTGTAAAAGTACACCTTTTTGTAGTAGGCTGTGTTTCTTGGCGGTCATCACGAAGTAGTGTGTCTCGTCTTTATAATAAACTATATTCTCCAAATCAATTCCAGTAGCTTCATTGAGGTCTTGAAAAAACTTTTGGTTAAAAATATAACTGACTCCACTAATCTCCTTGACTCTAGCCTCAGCCTCAGTTCTCTTATTAATGAAGTTCGCTGTAATGGCGATGGCAAGCTTTGCCCTCAAAGCTTTACGCTTGAACCCGTCCAATGTATTCCTTCTTCCATCCGCGCCAATCAAGCAGTCAAAATGGTACTGAGATACTGGGTGATCAATCGGCGAAGTAATGGCTCTCCATCCTTCATTTTCAGTTGGATCATATAGACCCTCAAATCCAACTCCTTCATGCACTTCTACTCCCAGGAGAAGGGCTACTTTAAGTAGTATACACTGAAGCTGTCTGATACTTATATGATCAATTGAACCAGCGCAGAATTTCCCGTAAAATTTCTTTGCGCCAAGTGCTTTAAGATCCGTTATTACAAATGGCCACAAATGTAGAACGTTATTTCTAGAAAAGCGATCTCGCTTCTCGATCAGAACAACTTTAGCTCCTAATAATTGAGCTTCAATGGCTGTTCGGAGCCCGCAAGGTCCTGCTCCAATGATCAACACCTAAGGAAGAAGTGTAACATTAATATTTCATTTAACATAGCCATTAAAATATAATCATGCAAACATATAAATAATATAAACATATTCCGCACGTTACAAGTGCTGAAGATATTAAAAATTGAACGTAATGAGTATTATAAATCGGTATACTCACTCGACAGCCTGCGCATGACTTTCCTCGAGAGTAAGATTTGTGTGACGCTCTTTTCTCAAATTTCGTCCACAAGCCTTGCGCTCTCCATGAACATAACTTTGACTAAAAGATTTTCAAAAAATATTGATATTAAACACTTTGATCTAGGTAAAAGTTTATTGCGAAAATGTACAGCCAATATTTACCTTGAGCCTTGGATAAAAATCAGGAAAATGCGTGGCTTGGAGTCTGAGCAAATTACAGAGCTGGCGATAATGAGAGAGTATTGCTTTAAGAGTATTAGCACTGCAGAACTTGTCAAAGATATCCGACGCCTGAGCCGAATCCGGAGACATTAACGTTCGGCGGTCCATTTTGAATATTGTGCTTCACCCTAATCGTTAGGCAAAGAAGATTCCGCTCAGGATTTGGATTGCTTTTCGCCAAAACCAGACTCATCCGCTCGACCAGCTAACTCCCTTGAAGAATCCCATCCTGCGTTTATAAGAAAAAGCAAAAATGTCAAAAACCAAACGAAATTAACGATTTCTAAAATTAACAAATTGACAAAGGTGGAAAAACCTGTTGTTTTAAGTTTTCAATAACATTTAGAAAGCCTAAATTTGTGTTAAAAAACAGCATAATCAAAGTACACCTAGTAATGATTAGCACATTAAATGCATTTGAGCTAGGAAAAGGAATACTGTTGCTTAATTTTCGTGGGAATTAGCCACGACAATGATTTATTTTGAAGACGAAGTATTTTTAGTCCTCAGTTAACAAATAAACAAGTTTGAGGAAGCGCCCTATCATTTCAAGTATAAGGGTTGCGCAAAAAAACCAGTAAAGTAGACGTACTGATGTGCTCTCTACGAGGAGGATCTACAACAGTATAAGTGGACTTACAATAACACACCGCAACCAGAGAGAACACCCATCCAAGTGTGCCTTTTTCGCACTTGTATCGAATACAGTACGTCCGTAACACTTTGTCAGTCTTAGTGACTGCAGTTATAATAGAAAAGAAGTCATATTCGCTAACGCCCTTGTTCCTCAATGCTATGCAAGACTCAAGACATCAAAATGAGCTTCCCTCCCCGTTAATAATACACGGGGCCATTAAATGCCTCGCGCCAACCAATTCTCGTTTCTCTAAACAATAGCTGCCGACAACATAATTTGGTAATAAAATTAATATCGAGCCAAAGAATGGCTGGTCATTGAGGCTGCCCCATGCCAAGACAACAAACAAATATGCTGAAAGCTTTAACTTTGATTCTTACAAACGCAACCATTTTATTATCCTCGTGTAATAACTTCGTCCAAGACGATTTATTCACATTTCACAGACTTGCCATCTGAGCCACCAAAATCATGTGCAAGCATACGTCTTTTTAACTGTATCGGAATCTTTTCTGCACAAAAAATTAATTGGGTTTTCTTAAAGCAGCAATTCTTTAAACAAAAATTAATGACGGACTGAAGCCCGAATTTTATTTTCCGTTTTCATCTTCCCATCCACATCGTGCACAGGGCACAGGGCACAAGCACAACAGCACTCAACACAGCGAGCAACAGTCCACAACGTGAAACCACGAGAAACCAAGAAAGAGATTTACTCGAGCGAAATGCAAACACACACTCATGTCTGATGTACACCGAGACCCCAATCAATGCAGTCACAAGAACTACAATACTGCAGTAAACCATGATCAGGATGCTAAATACTACAATTCATCAACTGCACTACTGCACACTATCTTAAACCCGCTTATGGATTATCGACGTATTAGTATTTCCAACAGGTGAGATTTGTGGAACCAAGCCAGTTCAACCTTTCAATTGATGATCAACGCAAATTGTGGTTTCCGAATTGGGAAAGGACAACAGTATTAGCGTAGTGAATGAAATCCCATCAACCTCCATAGTTTCACTAAAAACAACACAACACAACCATCTTTCCTTCAAATGATCGACAAACATTTAATCATAGTAGCAGTAGCATTAGCCTGAGTGGAGTATTGGATATTATTTCACATGTTTAATTGAGTCCACTTGACTGATTGATACCGGAATTTCAACTTAAACAAGCGTATCGCACTACTGAATTTAGTGCGTGAGTTTATGGCTTTACTGCACACATTATTCCTTATCCAATTTCGCACTTTGTAGTATCTTTTCAAACTAAAAGTGAATGTCAAAGTCAATTAAAACAATGTGAGAATTGTAGTCTAGAATAAGACGGAAACAATGCAATGGTATGGTTGGTGTCCAACTAAAACATTACCATTAACAAATTAAATGGTAGTTTCCCACAGGGAGAGCCAAAATTAATTTATGCCAGACGATCCCTTAATCAATCCAATCATTATTCACTGCCAACCGCCAAGTGGTCAAATACTTACTTGAGCCTACTTACCTACTATCACTACTAAGTTAATTGACCGCATGATTAGCATGATATACAAATTGATGTGGAAGGATGGCTTTGTTAAAGCAAGATAAGAGGATACAACAAAAATATAAAGAAAAACCACTTCTCTGTCTGGAAAATTTTGTTAATCTTTTAATTATTAAAACTACTTGTACTCTGCTCGCCGGTTAGCTCCTTCATTATTTAAATTGTATATGCAAAATACAAGGCCCTCATATTCCATGTTGTAGGTGTGCAAGAGACATAACATAATTTCTCCGAAATCCAGATCAAATTTAAACATGTCCGTGTAAAATACACATACCAGAGAGGAGTAGGAGGTAAAACTGCCTAATAATCTCAAATCCTTGGAGTTGACACGATAAACTCGGGGGTCATCAAAGATCGATGAACTTCAAACAGAAGCAAACTTTTCGATATGTGCAATCGGGTAAATTTTGAGTTGAGAGACTTAACATGACACTAAATTAAATTCAAATTAACGCCACTTGCAGGTGGGTCCATGAATAGAGTAGCCGTGGTGGCGCAAGCTCAGAAAAATTGAAACTTTGTCTTACTTCCAAAAGTATAAACTTCGTATCATCGTCTTATTTGGCACGATGAAAATCAGATTCTTAAGGCGCGAGTAAAAAAAATTTAGTGAAGAGGAAACATAGTAGTAGTAGAAGTAGACTAAAGGCAGTTATTTTGAAGCCAGCAAATGTACCGGAAGATTGTACCGTGTGGATTCCCTGCTAGGTTATATCTGAGTCCCACGTACGATTTTCGACTGATGCTTTACTCGGAACGCGGGGTGAACACTGAAGGCAGTGCAAATGCTTGCAAAAATGTGCGAAAAACTTAAGATGCACCGCAGGTACTCTTTCTTCACCACTAAACCCAACTTTCAGCAAGTACATGTAGGCGGGACTCAACCGACCACACATTTCTCAATTCGCATAAAGGCACCTCACTCACACTCCCTAAGTACGGTGCAAATTGTACAAAACTTTATTGGGTATATGCCAAATGCGTTCTTCTTGTGTGTTGCTTTGCCTTCCGTCACTCATGTCGAACTTATTTATTCGACTGTCTTCACTAGCATTAAGATGTGGCTAGTTGACCGCATAAAGAGCAGGCCGTTGAAAACACTATAACAGAGTAATGGTTTTTTTTAAAGGATTGTGGGCAGCACTCCGTGGGATTTAAAAACCCTCAACTAATTTAAGAAACGCGGCTTATAAATATTATAAAATTAAGCTAGGCTGTAGCCTTGGAGTCAGTACAAGTACAGGTAGTAAACTAATTGTATGGCTTGGCTTGGAAGCTAAATCCATTTCCTTCCAAATGGAGAAAGTTACCATTCGTCTCGAACTTTAACAAAAAAAGTGCGCGCCAAATGTGGAAGTTTTGGAACCCGGTTTTCTTACCATTTCCGGGCGTGTCTCCGCAGTTACACTCACACTTTTGCTTAGCAAAGCTGAAAGTTAAGAGCTAATTATCATGGCAGTGACGTATTTGCCACGCTCGTCCATATTTCATTCGTTTCATTTATTAATGCTGGGAAGTTAATGGTGGATCAACAATCTACTAGTCTTCATAAACTGATACTTCTGGGTAACGAAATGACAATGATAATCTTGATGAGATCAGTTAAAATTTGGCCATGGATGGATTATCTATCATCCGTTTTATTCGTAAGACTAACTTCTGCAAAAAGCAACCCACATTTCCACAAAGTACATTCGATTTCCTCTATTGTTGCCACCATGGGTGTAAAAAAAAATCCGTTTGTATTTTTTTACGAAGTGTCCAAAAGTGAAAAGAATTACCGTGACAGTGTAGAAAAAAATCTGTCAAGGTCGTTTCCATCATAGCAGTTTACTGATTTGGACTCTTTAAAAATGAAGTAGAACACCTCTTGAGTCTGGAGGAAACAAAGTCAAAGTCTTAGATGACGTTAGCAATGTTCTGATGAGCGCATGTTTAAAATTATACTATAGATTCTTTAAGCGCTCTATTTGGTGCAGTTAGGATGATAGGATAACAGATATTAGATTTTAACATTAAACGAGACCAAGTCCGTAAAATGCCCTTATTTAAGTGCCAGCGATCGGTATCTACAGCTCCGGGGTTACAACGCAATACTGCTAACTGATTGATTCAGATGGCAATGGTAACGGATGGACGATGCAGGCAAGTCAAACCCTAACCTTAACCCTTTGCCGTAAAGAGCATTTTCCTATCTTCCTTGTCTTAATATACCTTAGACTAAAGCTTTGTAGCATTTAACTAAATTTTCATGCTTCATGAAAACGAGGAAACTTAGTTTAAAAATAGCGCTGCAACAATGTTGAGCCTCTTTCAGTTAAAGTAGAATACCCGTCGGTAACTTTCTGGACTATACAAACTTCTGGAGTTATTCCATTTTTTTGCTCTGCCTTAAAAACCGATGAACTTATCATACATGAGGAGAGAGTAAGATTAAGATAGGACACATTAACTATACCAATCCCTTACGTTTGTGCTTATAGATTTCGGGCTAGTGGTATCTTGCGCGTCCTTCAGTTGGGAAGCTCAATATGACGCCATCCACCACCAGCTCTGTCATTGACCCTTGGTATAATTTTGGAATCGTTTAGTTTAAAGACGACAATGATATTATTTAAACTTTCACTTCAATATCACAGATCCAGTCAGCCTGAAGAACAACACCTGCTGGGAAGGACCCCATGCTCTCCATGACCAATTTCGATAATATTACTTAACAACGCCAAAATCAACTTGCCCACATAAGGATTTATAAAACCAACCACTTATACATCAGCTTAATTTAATGAAAGGATGGTTATAATGTGTGTGATGTGTGTGCACAGGAGTTTAATGGTGACCTATGACTGGATCCAATTTTGTCAATGGGTAAATCCAAATCCATGTGCGTACGTGTAGTGGACAGAAATGGAAGTGAAGGAGGGTCTGGGTCTCTGCACTTGACTGTTTCTACCCTTTCCCCACTGCACTGCACACTGCATTGGAGCACTTCGCATCCAACAACACAATGTGGCAACATGGGCTCTCTTGTAGAAATATCCACAAAATGAAAAGTTTTGTGTTCAATTATTGATGCTATGCAGCTGGGCTGGGTACTTGGTTTCTTGCTTATTAAAACCCATCTTAAATTACTCAAAATTAAAATTCAGAAATATAGACCTTAGTTGTAATTAGAAATATATTGATATGGATATTTGACATGTTTGGCTGGTAAGTTGCAGCCTTCATGGGGTTTCAAAGTCATTACCTCTACTTGTTTAAATCGATTTTTCTGATTACATTTTTAAAGCGCTACTAATAGATAATCAAATAATCCCCTCCGAAACCGAGTATTTTGATTTTATACTGCTTTCTCAATCCGGATCAAATAACTGTTTCCCTCGTATTCGCAATATCGCAATATAAATAAGTAATGTGTGATCAGCACCTTATGCGCGTTTCTGCATGATGTGGCATCATAGCAAAGACAAAAAATGCTGTCTGTAATGAAGAAGATTAAATACTCACATTTCAATTTATGGGCGTTATTTTCATTGTTGCATGTAACATTACACATTAATTATGTCAGAAAGTCAGAATGCTAATTTTGCAGGAGGGAGGTGAAAAAAATCCAACTAACTTTTTTCACTCCAAACAAACACAAAATATTGTTTAATTCAAGACTTGGTAGGGTTTTTAGAGTCTAATATTTTAACTAACTCATTTTTCAGAATTGCTTAAACCGAATACAATGTATGCTTGAATTAATCCTAAGCAAATTCTATGTGAGCAAACTATATCTTGTATTCTGTGTCGAATGGCAATTTTTGATGAAAAACAGAGACTAATAAAATTGGTTTAAAAAAAAGAGCAGTAAATTTTATTTTGCCTACAAATTTAATATTCACTCAACAAGTGAACTCGACTCAAACTCAACTCGACATGTTAAGTGCCATCAAGCTGATATAGTATATAATCCTGCAATAAATTAAAATTGGCTTGTAAATATTTTTGCAGTCATCTCGATGACATTTTATAACCGCGAGAGCTTTGACACACATAAACACAAACATTGAGGTGTGTAGCATGTATGGTCATGGGTTGCATTGCATTTGCATTGTATTTTGTAATGTGCAGGCAGTTGGGGTTGAAGTAAAAGGACGGGAAGGAAATCACGGAAAGAACCGAAAATCCATGGCAAACTTCACCCGGGTTTTGTGGAACGGCAAAACTTGCCCAAGCAGAGAATGTTCGTTATTGACATTCGGGTATTCGGATGGAGGGTAGAATATGGAGTTAGTCGTCTGGATGTGGTTGTGTCGTCGTGCCTAGAGCGGCATCCTGTCCAGTTTCTCCAGCCAATTGAACCCGACGAACCAAAAGCCGAAATTGGAACCTGGACGTCGGCATTACTTTCAGGGTAATATTAATGTTAACTGGACTATTTTTTTGATAATGGAAACAGACATTCTGATCCCAATGACTAAACTGTGAATTCTACAAACCCAATAAACCACTTTTTGTTGTTTTCAGATTGAAGAAAATGATTTGATTTAACAGGAACATGAGTACAGTTTACTTGTAATTCAAACAACTCTGTACGTTATAATTGTTTGGCCGCTTTACCTGACGTTCTAATCATGTCTGCCGAAGAGACTGATGTTGTACAACTATTTAAAGACTTCCATTCCTTATATCGTACGTTCCACATCAAGAAAAACGAGAGAAAAAGAAGAGACAAGTCATCCAAACCGAAAGTCAAACAAAAAAATAAGCCGGTTAGAATTTAAAATCAATTGCTATTCGATTAGGGAAACATAGTTAGACCGGTCGTAATTTGCTATTGAAATATTTTGAAAAGCAGATGGATTCTTTAACATCAGGTGGTCTGCTCTCCATGCCGAAAATAGAAATTCTTGGCAATTGTTCTATGTTTTCAGTGTACGCAAGCGTNAATTGTTCTATGTTTTCAGTGTACGCAAGCGTACGTCAAGTGAGTAGTAATCACAAACAAATAATTATTATTATTTTTGTTACTAATAATCAAATAAGTATTTTTTGTAAAAACACAGCTTGTGTTAGAATTCAACTTTGCCGATTCCTGCCGAAAATGGTTGATTTCTGCGGAGGATGCAGAAGTTCAAAATGACAACTCAGTGGAGAAATCTCAGTCTCCAGTTGCGCTTCCTAGGGTATGTGCCACATACTGCCGATTCTGTCGGCTAAAAGGGAGCACATTCCTTAATTTTTTTAATACCTACTGGTTCGCCATTTGACTTCATGGCGCGCCACTTTCTCCGGAAGCCTGGCTAGCCTGGTATATTGGCGGATGCTAAAAGGGGCCGACTGACATTAAATAGAAAGTCGTAAATATCATTGGGTGTTATGCGTCGGGGTTTTGCTTGTTTGAAATTTTATACAAGTTGAAATTGAAAAGAATATGGTTGGAATAATAATGTTATATTTTTGTAGATAATTGGAATAGGATTGGAAACCGTCTTTCAGCTAATTCAAGAATGCCATTCGGCTCATCCTGGGCTTTGCATTAAAGCGCTAGAGGCCTTGCTCAATATTTTGGAAGGTCAATATCCTCAGAGTTTGAGGAAAGAACCTCCTGCTATTCTTGGTAAATCAGCAACACTGACCTTGAGAAAGTTCTGTTTTCATTAATGCAAACGAAATTTTTTAGATTCTATATTCTCAGTACTTCTTGACCTGTCAAGATCGGATTGGTCAACAAATATGGTCGCATCTAGCTCTAGATCTCCACAATTAATTTCATTGGCGACATCCTGTCTAATCAGTTTGGCTATAGCGAGAGGGGATGCGAAGTCTATGGTAGAGGCAATTACTTCACTCTTTCAGTGTCAACAGTCTGCTGTTTCCCAAGAACTTAAGGTAAAATTTTGTTATTTTAAGTCTATTTTTGCAATATAGTTCTTTACTACTTTGTGTTTCTAGAATCCTGAACTGTTGAAGGCACTACAAAAAAGCACAGAAGCTATTCTTGTCGGTCGGCCGGTACTTCCACAATGGCTTAATCATGGCATTCCAAAAAACGCTTGTGTTGATTCATTCAAATTAAATTTTCCTGAAGGTATTATAAAATATTACACACCGCAATTCTAGCAAATTTTAATGTTCTGCGCTTTGCAGATCCACCCGGATCGGTTTACAATGCTAAGGCGTTGGCGAGTGATGGCCACTATCTTTACCTTCATTGCTCGAGGGGGTTGTTCAAGATCGGTTCAGGGTGTTTTGGTACTGTCCAAGGTCACATATATGCCAGAAACGAAAAATTTCACAATCAAGAGAAGTGCTGGTTAGGGTGGTGTAAGGTGTGTGTGATGTGGTTTGCTCTTAGTATTTAATCCTTGTTAAGGTATTTTCATTTTCAATTATTTTAACTTTCTTACAGCAAAAACTTTACTACCACGTTTTGAAGCCTAATGATGCTAAAATGCACGTTCTCAACCAAACTACCCTAAAAATTGTTGAGACATTTAATTTTTCGGAAAACATTACCGTTACTTTTTTTACCGATGGCAACCGATTGGGATACATCATGCCTTCCAGAGAAGTGCTATACTTGGTTAACATATCGGCTGCAAAATAAGTATGACTAAATGACATACGAATTTTGTAGGATGGGTTTTTGGTGCGGACAATGTCAAACGAAACATTTGATCCGAAGGACTACATAAACGAGTTTAACATCAGACTCGTAAGGAAATCTGTCGAGTGTTCCGGACCCGGGCCTTGGGATGGAGAGACAGCTCTGAGGTCAATCTTCACTGGGACAGATGACGATGTCTCATATATTACAGCTGGTAAAGACTTTGCATTGCTGAGAACGCAGCATGGAAAGGTAATATCTATTAGCTATAAATACTACTAATGTACTTAAATAAAATGTAATTAATATTACCTTAGTTAACTTCGCTGAAGTTATTATTAAAACCATTAACTTGCTACACATATTCTTTTGTTAACTAATATTTCATAGATTCTTTACTGCGGTAAGGGATCAAGTTTGGGCCAGAAGTCCGGAATAGCTAAATGCACCAAATGGATGGAATTAGGGTTAAGTAAATGTCCCAGATTTGTTCAGTGTGCTGTTGGGCATGAAGGCATTCACGCTTTACTCTTGGCGGACGACGGAACAGCATATTTTGTTGGCACACCCAAGCGGGGCGAAGATGGAGATCAAGGTTACACCAAAAATCAGAAATGTTTTTTTTCTTCTGTTGTTCCACTACCCACTCTCGTTAAATTTTTACATTATTGGAACAGGGAAAGCTCGAAGAGTCTGCAAGGCATCCAAACCAAAGAAAGTAATTAGAATGGAGGGCCAAGACGTAGCCTACGTAGCCTGTAACAATGGAACTTCAGCGTTTATTACTAAGAGTGGCGATATTTATATGTTTGGAAAAGACACGTCACACTGTGATCCGGTGAGCGGGCTAGTGGTTGGGCTTCGCGGCGTTTTTGTGACTCAGATTGCAATGGGGAAAGCTCATAGTATTATCCTGAGCTCGGATGGAAAAGTTTATACCATGGGGATGAATAATCGGGGACAGTGCGGCCGATCGCTGCCAAAGGATGGTAAATAAAGTTAACGAAGTTTACGAATTACCTAGAACTATATGCTGTCAATTTCTTATTACAGATGACATCGTTGACGAAGATGAAACAGAATGGGATGAAAGCGCCGAGGCTGCAGTTATAGCGCCGCCAATTCTTGAACAGGAAGGGATGTGCGCTCCAGGAACCCATCGCTGGAAGCACGAACAGTGCATGGTGTGCACTATTTGCAGGGAGTGCACAGGTTATGGAAGTGCATGCATATCAGCTCTCCGTCCTGACAGAAACCCTGGCCAGTATGTATTTTTTTCATTTTAACACTTCAAGTTTGCTTGTGGATGTATTGCTTTGTTGAATCATTCGTTAACAACCACATGTAGTGAGTCGCACACTTTTTTAAGGCTTAAAAGATTAGTTACAAGTTGATCGCAATAATGTTTATTCTAGGGAATGTGGTTGCGGTGTTGGAGATGCTGGCTGTGCAGAGTGTGGATCCTGCAGAACTTGTTCTCGTGAAGGAATAGAGGATGCAGATTACCTTATTCTTGACGCTCATCAGGATGGAGTCGACCTAATTCCTGATTTGGTCCATGTTGATGAAGACGGTCGAATACTTGGTGAGCGGTGGATAATCACTTACTAATTAGTTTCAATTTTATTTTGGCTAGACCGCCTCAAATTTATTTCCAGATATCAGAAGCTACCCAGGTTCTAGTTCTTAGAGGATATGAGTTCAATATATACTGTGTTAATAATATATTCAAATTTGTTAATTACGGGCATTAGCTCGGTACACAATAACTTAATTATAATTTAGAACCAACATACGTATTTGAGAAGTCCAGAAGAGCAAATGGTATTCAAAAACTCTCACTGCATTCAATATTTGAACCTTGCATTGTTTTAACAGAGGGAGAACCTGTACCTGAGGAACAAATAGACAGGAGACCTTCTAAACCTTGTAGTTCAAGCACACGGGCAAGAACAGCAAAGCTCAAAGGTATGTTGGAGTTATTACACAGTTTTGCCGATGTACTCGCATAAATTTTTTTGGAATATGTAGGAAAGGATAATGCGATGATATCATCCTCTCCACCAACACGTCTCAGTCTTCCTACCACAAATCCAATCACTCAAGTGGCATGTGGTCTTTACCATTCCGGTAATTATGACAAATTTCTGATCAACTTAGTTGTAGATTTTTCAATTCATTTCTACTTTTACACTAGTGTTCCTGGATACCAAAGGCAGTGTGTTCATTTGTGGCAGTAATACAATGGGCCAGCTTGGCGTTGGTGATCTTGCTCCAAGACAAGTACCTGTTCGAGTACGGTTCCCTGACCCTGACTGCAAAATTGTACAAATAGCAGGTGGGAGCTATCATACTGTTGCGCTGGATGCAAACGGGGTGGTCTACACTGCTGGAGCTCACACCGTAATTTATTGAAGTAATGTGTGTTCGTAGATTGAACAAAACTTTGATTTTTCTCAACCCCAATTACAGAAGGGGCAGCTCGGTAGAGATGAAGACGTCCTTGATGCATTCTGGCACACTACATTTCTTCCTATCCATAATGTTGGGACAGGTTTCGGGCGTCGTGTTAGTTGGATCGGATCAACTGGAGACTCAACTGTACTGAAACTTGAAACATGCCTTATTAGTCCGAAAATATTAAGAAAGTCTACCGTGGTGGCTAACCCTTCAGCGATTGGTAAATTGCCTGTCAATTGAAATATTTGTTTGGCGCATGGGAACGGGAACAATTACGATTTTGAACTGTAATACCACAGACAAAAATAATGAGGCCATTACCTCTTTAGCAATCTTATTCGAACGTTTGGACTTCTTAGGAGTTTACCTAGACTTGCTGATTTATCCCATAGTTTATGAATGACACAGAGTAGGGTTTCTTTTTCATTTGGTTTTATTTTATTGGCCCCATCGGAACTGAAATGCATTCGAATTCATCAAACTATCTAAATTGTGGCTATCAGCAGATTCTTTTAACCTCATGGTAGCTAGATAGATGCTAGTAGAGCACCACATATAAATTCACTGCAGATGAGATTGTGATATGCTTGTCTTTAAATCAAGAAATTACACTTCAAAATCGATGTGGTCTGAGTCCTCTGAGTCCTTTCGCTGTTCCTTTGATTTTGTTAAAGTAGCCGACTTACCGTTTCCACAAAAAATGTAAAATGTGACAGCACCCTTCGAAGCGGTTACTTGGGCTTGCCGACAATGCTAGTATGGATTTCATAAACTATAAATATTTCTGTATCATTGCCGCAAGTATGGAAGGGTGGACACTTTACACATGAATGGTTTTTACAATTATATATGTTTATCTAGTTATTATTCCTCCACCATTCCACACGAGGACAGTTTCATCCATTTTAATAAATCGAAGAGACGGGTCTTGTACATATTTTGAGGGTGAAAATCAATGGAGTATTACCACAAGTGCAGCTACTCTGGACCCAGTCTATGATTTCCTCTGGACATACGAGTGGAAGGTTCATTTGATGAAATGCCACAGTGTGATTGCTTCGACAGTTCGAAACCCCAGCTTTGAGTCAAATATGTGGCTTTTACGGCCGCCCTTTGCAATTCCAATGGCACCCGGTTCAAAACTGCAACGGTGGCAGGTGGCTAATTCTATTATAATTTTAAGGCAAAATCTGAGCATTTGACTTACGTGTTTAATTTTTGCAGGCCGGTGCGAATCTTTTGGCTTGTATCGATACTCTTGTGGCAACCCACATTCAAGGTCTATCTGTTCAACCAGAAGAGCAGGCGGTCGTTCCTGCAATTTCGAAACTTTACTCTCGTGATGACTACTCTGCCATTTCCCGATTTGAGAGTAAGATCTACATTTTCAAATTAGGAAAATGAATCTAATTTTATTTATTGCAGACCATGGTGGCGGTTGGGGGTACTCTGGTCATTCTATTGAAGCTGTTCGGTTCAGTTGTGATACGGATATACTTCTTGGGGGTTTCGGGCTGTTCGGTGGACGAGGAGAATATTGTGCTAAGATAAAAGTAAAATTGCATTCTCTCTTGTTGTTTGTAATTATGGACCACATTATGTTTACTTATAATTGAGTTGAGCCTCATTTAAGCCTAACAAAACTAATTTTGATCAGGTTTATGATATCGGTCTTCAAGGTGGGGATATAGAAGGTGACGGTGAGCTTCTGTCTGAAACTGAGGAAATTCCTTACGACTGTTCCCCAAGGCAAAAGTACCGAATGATGTTTGAGGAGCCTGTTCCTCTACAGGTGAAATAACGATATTGTCTTTAAGGGATTCGGTTAACCTTTAGCACTCGGATTAGCCCACGAGGTTTTCAAGCGTTGAGTTGTTTGAGCTCGGCAATTTCTTTTCAATTTTTCAAACCCAGAGCCTGGAGATTCATATCGGATTTAATCCAAGACTTACTTGCAACTACTTCTCTCCTACCACTCGATGCTTTTGTTTGCGAGAGGGTGGAACAATAATATTTGGGCCTAGTGTATTGGATTAAGTAAAATAAAGGGCGAAAGAGCTAGGCGGCCTTGATTTTATTCAAATTTATTTTCCAATTAATAGTTAATTGCCACGCTTTATTTCAGGCTGGGCGATGGTATGTAGCTTGGGCTCACATTAGTGGCCCATCCAGCGATTGTGGGTCAACCGGGCAGACTACTGTTGTTTCAGATGATCAGTAAGACCACACATATATCATTTAATAAAAATTGCTAAAATTTTTTATCACAACCAAGTAATTACTCAGCTAATGTTATTATTGCTATTGAGTATTTTCTTTGTATTCCTAGAGTAAACTTTCATTTCAAGTCATCTAAAATTTCCAACAATGGAACCGACGTCAATGCTGGTCAAATCCCACAAATTCTCTATCGCATCTTATCTTTTGATCAACGAACAACTGGTTCCTCACCAAAAGTCCAAATTGAGCCCATATATATTTTAAGTAACGACTTTCTTTCGAATTTCAGCCAAGTAAATAACTATTATATTTATTTGTTCTTGTATTTGCCAATGAAGTGTCTAATTCTTTGTCTCTATTTAGGGAAGTCTTCAAACTTTGACAGATTTATTTGAGTGGTGTAGATGTACAATTAGGAATTCAGCAGTTGATGAGCCTGTCCCAGAAGATGAATTTAAAATGAATTTGCTAAAATTTATTGCATGTTCTTGTCTCCGGCTGATGGAGTTTGCCATTAATCAAGTTTATCCTTTGAACGGTAACTTTTACACATTCTGGAAGCATTTTATGATTTATTTCAAATTTTTTTTGATATATGTAAATTTAAATGCACAAGGTTGCGGCCGGCCTGGTCAAATGGAAAATCTGGCCATGGCCGAATCTATAGGAAATGTCAGAACTGTATTTCAAGCAATGATATCGGATAACATTGGTCAGTTCAACTTTTCTTGTTAAATGTCTTCATCGTCTGTATATGTCATTTAACATACAAGTATTCTAATTCCCAGTTGGTGATTGCGAATATTTGGAAGATTATGCAGACGAAATCCTTAGCCAATGTTGCGAAACTTACGTCAATTGTTTCCAAGTGTTTTATCCAACGGCGATGCTGAAGTGGGATTGCTTTTCGCATTTTTTGTATTTCCAAATAGATGAGGTAAGATGATGATTCCCACATAATCTGTCGAGTATATGGAATTGTAGCACTGTTTTATGATTTAGGGTTCGATGTATATCAGACTATTCAGTTCAGTCATTTGGGCCCTCTGTGGTTGCCGAGGACAACTTCTAAGCATATTCCCGATTTTATCAGGTCAACTGCAAAGCCCCGACGATACCAATGTAGGCATATTAATGAAAAGCGCTAGGTCGTGACTCAAGGAATTAACTTAAGCTTGGTGTTCTTGCAGATTACATTTGTGACGAACACTGAAGGTGGCAAACTGAAACAACCATCCAACAATCGATTATTGGTGGCACAAATGATTGAACGAAATCGTCATGAGTATTACTATAAAATGAATATGTCGTTCTGGGAGGCAATACGTTACTTGTTGAGTATTATTCAGTATTTCGAAGAACGTAGTGAGGATGAGTTCAAAATCCTAGTTTATAATGCCTCCCTTTTAATTGGAAAATTAATAGAAGAACTCGTCTGCCATGCTTCCGGTGCTTATGTAAGTGATGAGCTAGAATTGTATGAGTGTCTAAGAAGTTATCTTTTAATGCCAACTTTTAGTAAATTATACTATAGATGCAACATATTTACTTTCAATTTGATTTTACAGGGGGAATTAGAAAATGTTATTGGACAAGTAATTGTTTCTACTCCTTCCCGTTTTTCGCGAACCAATATTAGCAGAACATGGAATACTGGGAATGGTTCTCCGGATGCGGTATGCTTCGCTGTTGATCAGCAAGGGGTATCCGTATTCGGAGCTTGCATTTATTCCGGGACGGGTTCCTATGAATACGAGCTTGAAATTTTTCAAGAGGTATGTGCTTCAAATTTGCAATGATAAGTTCTAACTCTTTAATACTGAGCTGTGAAAATTTGTGCTAAATTGTAGGTAGAAGACTGCGTTGATAACTGTGACCAGCAGGCGCTTAAGTGGACTTCCCTAGAATTAGCCCGTGGAAGTTTTGATTCTGATGATTGCGTTGGGGACGTGGCTGAGATTAGATTTCCTAGAGCAGTACACATAAAGGTCCACATAAATAAGAACTGCTGTCTGTGTAAAAGTATCTCTTCCCAAAGCACGTCGAGGAAAGGCAGTGTGTATTTCGCTTTCCGCGGCCAACGCCAACCAGAGTTAAGTATCCAACTGAGTCATGCGAAGGTTTGGCAACAGCGCACTACATGCAATATTCATCCTGACATGATTCATTTTTAAAAGATCGATTGGAAAAATTGATGAAGTAATGTGCTAGTCTAATCAAATTCTTACTAGATCGAATATTTTTATTCTCTAAGACCGAATTCTGGTGGGGAAAATTCAAAAAAAATTGGCGCAAAATTGAAAAATTATTGCAAGAATAGTCAAGAAAGCTAATCTTAGGGCTAAAAACTGTAAATTGACTAGAAGTATATTACGTCATCAAGTTTGCCAATCGATCTTCTGAAATATGAATCATTTGGGTGAAAATTGTATAGAGTGCGGTATTGCCAAACCTCAGGCTCGACCCGTTGGGCGCGGTGTCTTTCCTCGACATGTTTTGGAGACACTTGTACACTGTACACTATATTGCTAATTGCACTTTCTTTACGTGAAGTTATCGCGGAACGGTAATTAAATAATACTTGTACCAATGCAAATTGCTGACCAAGTGGTATTCGAATAGGCCGGGACCAAATATGCAATTCGGCTAAAGAATCAGGGAGGAAGAACTTGTAATGGAGATGGCGGAATTTCAATCTTGCGTTGCCCAGATGGTACAACATTTACATTCAGTTCTTGTGCGCTTAGCTTTAATGGGACAAATCAGATCCGCGGCCAAATCCCATACATCCTTTACTTCCGGTAAGTCAGTGAAATCAGACTATGAAGCTTTAGAACAGCTATGTCACAGTACCGTGTGTTATAGAAATCCTGATGATTCCGACACAAGACAAAAGGCAAAGGCAATTGCGGAAATGGAAGCTCGGAAATGTGCCATCCGTCTCTGCGGTTTCGTTTTTGAAAATATGAAATCCAGACTAAATCGGTACATTGCACCCAGTATTTTGAAACTTTCGGACCTAACTTTTGTGACAACACTTGTACCATCCGTCCTGGCTCATTTGCCGCAACTTGCGAAGTCCGATCCAAGGGTATGCTTCTATTACGTAACATTGGCTTAATACAGTAAATTCTTTCTTGAAATGACAGCTTATGGTCCCTTGTCCATTGTTTCAAACAAATTGGGATCCGCCAAAAATGCTGTTAATTGCTTACAGTACTGTATATTTTGTATACACGTAAATCAGTTTTTAGGTTAACCGATCTTAATGATATTTGTCCTTGCGTCTACTGTGTATGTCCCACTAGTAAAACTAGAATTGTGTTTGAAATTCTCTTAACAGAGTTGCGTGGATTTGTTGGAACTCATTCGCGATATTCTTCCCGACATCGCCGAGTTAAATAACATTGTTATGGACCATTTTATTAAAACTAAAATGAAGCCGGACCCAAACACTGGTGTTCATTATGCATGGGCCGAAAGTGATCATCCTTACAAATCCGCCGCACTGACACACTACAAGTAAGTTGACCGACATTTGTAAATAGCATTTTTATTGGAAATTATATTTCGTCTGAGGGGCAAGAATTCTTTTCACATTTTTTGTGCTGACGTTTCCCTTCTGAATGCTTATTTAGAGTCGTGTTTCCATCCACTGTACAACGAATGACAATCGAGTTTGATCCACGTTGCTGCACTGCTCAGCCAGAGGACAGCCTTCGACTATACATTCCGTTCGGAACTGATCTTCCTCTGTATTCTGGCTTGACAGAAGAATTAGATGGGCTCTCCTCGTACATCCCTATTGTGGATAGATACTCTGGTTCATCTAATTGGCCCCAGAACGCCATCATTCTCCCAGGTAGGTGTTAGTCTGAAGCATGACCTGTTTATTTCAGTACGGCTGAATGCATGAATTAAGCTATCACACGCAGTTGTAGGGCCATACCTTATTTTTGGATTTTGCGTATGTATTATAACACAATAAATTTGCCCTAATGCCATGTTCACATTAGAAAAGAAAGTCTGACCTAACCTAACATTGCATCTGCTATCCTACGAAGGCAAATGTGCTTTATATATTGTATGGTTTTATTAACACTAGGGAATGAGGTGTTATTCTCACTCGAAACTGCATCCGATTACGTCAGAGTAGAGAAGACCCAATACTTCGGATTTCGTTGCCTAGTGTCTGGATATGAGTGGAAAGACTGTCCTGGTCTGGCTCGTGTAGAAATGGAAATGGCATATTTGGGAGGTTTCTGCGCCCACGAACTGATCAAGAGGGATCTTGTTCTTCCTCCGGTTTCAGGTGAACCTTGACTATTTGCATAGTTGAATGCTCGTAGCTATTCTAGATTTAATATTTTTTTTGTTCCATTGTTATGTTTTTTGAAGTAAACAACTATGATTTATAATTTGGTTTGGCTTCTTCATTTAGCGTGATGTATCAATCCATGCAACAACACACTTTTGTTTGTTTTGTTATAATAATTTTTTATTAAGTAGTATGCTTCGCAATCCACACGACTCGAAAATCGGATTGTTCCGCTTCAGATTCCGGTTAATCCGTATCGGATTGAAATCCTACTGGAAGCTACAAAATCTTGCCGGTCAGACTTGAACCCTCAGATGTTATAGGTGCACAGAACCACAGATCCTTTCCGCTTTCAAAATAAAGCTGTTCCTTTCAATTCAGTTCAAATCAATTTTTTCGTTATTTAAATATTTTTAATTCATTTCTAAATGGTTTCACAGAATAGAATTGAACAGGAATGGATTTTGAAAAGAACCAAGGCCCCGATGAGCCGCTCCCGTATGAGCGTCTAGAAATTCCCCTAAGAGCCGCCTAAAAATAAATGAGACTCCAGCGTTGTCAAGTGTTGAAATAAATTATTTCCCGTAAGAGCCGCTCCTCTTAGAAAACATGAATGCAGATTATTTTTACAAAAAATAACAAATTTCCAAAGTAGTATCTGTATCAAAATTCTGACTAGACTGAAGCCGTGGCATATAAATCTCTGGCCAGTTTGTGTTCGACATTTCGACACACTATTCTTCTATGCAATCAATTTTTTCCGTAATATTTGAAATCGTTATAATTATAAATTGCAATGGCAGCTCAGTGTTTTGAGTTTATTCCGGGTAATCGTGGTGGAGATTTTTATCAGTGAAAATGTTTTATACCAGAGATTTTATTCACCGGCGTTAATTTACATTTAGTTGTTATCAAATCTATTGGCTTTTCAAATTTTTACATTTTACATGACAAGTGTGGTAGTTGAATCCTCTCCTATGGTATATACAGTATTATATAAATGCAAGATACATATAATATATTTATATGCCACGGCTTCTTCAGTCTAGTCAGAATTTTGATACAGATACTACTTTGGAAATTTGTTATTTTTTGTAATAATAATCTGCATTTATGTTTTCTCAGAGGCGCGGTTCTTACGGGAAATAATTTATTTCAACACTTGGCAACGCTGGGGTCTCATCTATTTTTAGGCGGCTCTTAGGGGAATTTTTAGGCGCTCATACGGGAGCGGCTCATAACGGAGCGGCTCATCGGGGAAGACACCGGCCTCAACACCGTGCCTTAGTCGTATCTCTTTGTGTGGCAGATCAAAATAATTCAAAAAACTGAACTTGAAGGTTGAAGCATACAGAACGCTTTGTTCGATTCAGTTGGTGCACTATGAAATTGACCATCTTTTTAGCTTTAAATTGCAAAAAGAAACGTTTCGAAACCGGAATTATTTTTAAAAGGCTGCATGGTGTTTGTATTAACATCTGATTCGACACGGATCGTCGTCAATTCGCATAGGATTAACCCTTAGGATTTAGGATACGATCGGATTGCGAATCCGATTGATCCGAAAGATTGAGTGACAGTTTATTATTATTTTATTATCAGCAATATGCTTGCTATAACAAGCATTAACGAGTTCGAAGAGTTCCTACTCCTGTTCTATGTAATTGAAAGTTAATACTAAACTTTTTTTGTAAGAATGCCGGTGATGCCGGTGGTTTATTTTCTGTTTGGAGTAGGCAGTAGAATTATATGCACTGGATTATATTCATGCCGATTTGGCGAAGTTGGTATTCAATTTGATGTACAATGTAGCCCGCGCGCACCACGCTTCATAGCTGCTATTGGTGCTAATACGCTTTTCTTTGTTCAACCAAACACAGCCGAGGAAGTAAAAACCCCTGAGGATGGGAGCAACGGTGGTGAGGAAAAAATGATTGAAATCTGTCTCAGACACTACTCGCTCTTTGCAAAGGGCATCGGACTTGAGTATTTCCCAACTGTTCAAGAAGCGCTTGAGGGAATTGTTCCTCTAAGGTATGTTGATTTCTTTATATCAATTGGTAAATATAAGAATGTTTAACAATGTGCAGAAAAATATAAAGAATTCATGGAACCCCAAACTAATGCTTGCTCGAGATCTGCCAGCCTACTCTGACCATGGATCAAATTTTTGTTGTTGTGGGATTTTAGTCTATATCGTTCTTAGAGCCGCTAGGTACACTTATAGCAGTACTAATAATGACATCGTACCCAGGGACGAGTGAGGCCCGTAACTATCGGTCCGGTATTCGAGAAATGCGCCGGCTTGAAGCAAGGCTTCGCACAGATCGTCAAGGCGTGATAAAAGGAACAAGTGCGCACAGACCTTCCTCCATGTAATATTTATTTACAATAGATGGAAAAAACTATAGAGGATATGGCACACGACCGAGCAATGTGGTCTTTCAATTCGTGAAACAAATGTGACTTGTTTAACTATACGTACGGTGTGATTCATGTTACTCGAGACAGGTTTACGAGCAATTAACAATATTAATTTATGATAGAGTTAAGAATGTGTAGGCTTCAAGTGTTCCGGCGTGATTGTCAGGGGTTTATGATGTCTTGACTATCAGACAGGCAGGAAATTATTACAAGGGATCAGGGCCCTAGGCCAGTGACGAGGGGTCCGGCCACATTGTGACCTCACAAAATATTTGCAGCACAGCATCCTAGCAATGATGTAACAAATGCCAGCATATTTCTGCAATCTGTATTTTCGTGGATGTTACGCATGTCGCTGACGCGACTAAGTGGAAGGTTTACTCATGACCCATCAAGAGTGTCCGAAGTGTTTTAAAAATGCTGCGCTCCTGATAAAAATGTGGCAGTACACACCATGGTTCTCTTCAATTCTAGTAAAGGTCAATGGCCTAACTCAAGATCTGGCCTAATTCTGACCTGACTTACGCAAACCCCACAGACCTCCTGAACATTTTGTCCTGTCATCAACCTACTAAATTTGTTTAGTAATCTCGGTTCGGAGAGGGACGGGTAATGATGATGTTTATTATAGTTTTTCAATTGGGTTTACTCCGTCGTAGTGCTCAGCCATTCAAATGGCAATGTCGGGATTGTCAATTAATTCTTTAAAAAATGTGGAAGAGGTTTATGACTATATTTCTCCAAGAAATGAATGACTGGGCTACCATTTTGCTCCGAATTGTGCTTCCGCTGCCACTTCTATAATTCAAGTCATCACTCACCACTGATAAATTCCATTGCAGTATGCAGCGTATATGTGCAGCATCTGTAGGTTTATTAATGGGATAAGTCAGGCCAAGTGGCTTTTTATGGAACAAGTGTTTTATGTGATGCTACTAATTTAACAACTCGGAGAACAGATGAGTCAATTGAGGGTCTTCAATTTTGCTCATTTCCTGTACATTTAAAAAAATTTTAATCTGGAACAGTTTCTGTTGTCTGAGTACTCTGAGCTGAGCTTGGAGCACGAGACGCTGATACGTGAGGCCTGTGCCGCTCTGGTAGAAATGTTCTTTTTGTTTGGCGTATGTGCACTAATAACAGCTTGAATAATTAATCTGGAATATATACTACTAACTCGGCCCAAAGAATCGTCATGATTTATAATGTCATGCAATGGACAAACCCATTTATTCCATCAATGTATGCTCTCATCACTTGTGTTCAGTTCGTCTCGTGTTTGTACTTGATATCATTAAATTATCCGTTTGTTGTCGTTCTCAGCTTCCTTTTGAAAGGATGAGCTTGCGCTGTTGTAGGGTAAGAGCTGTCTGCTTTTCTTTTTGCGGACTCAAACATCCAGACAATTTTTGCACTAGTTATCATTAGGTACTAGCTTTTATCCTTAGGCAAACAAGACACAAAAGGGGAACTTGTTTCCCTCTATGTTGTGGATCTGCTTCCGCCGTATGTGCCAACTATTTTGCACGCCAAATGACGAACGATAAACGTTTTTTTTGTCTCAACTGTTCATTATGTATGAGTAGCGGAAGGGGTTTTAGTCGATTCCATTGAAGTGGATCTGTTTATTATCATTGCAATATAACATGATGGACATCGTGTACTGTCAAATCGGCGCTCGAGATCTTGTTACTCATATGTGGATCGCAAATATCTTAATGGGGTTATCTACTGTCGCAAAAATGAAATTCTCTAAAGACTAAGAGTAAGACTAAAAAACTGACCTTACTATTAGCACTCGGTATTATGTGATAGAACTGTAAGCAACCCTGAAGAAGGCGCAGCTCATGCTAATCCTACATTCATGTTAACGGGATGCCCGGATGCTCGTATTATGCCGACGTACATGTATATCAAGAATTGTCTAGATTTATAGTTTAGTGTATTCAGTACACAATACAATGGCAATCGCACACAACCGCGGGGAGCGGTCATTATTGCAAACATCTTATTTCACTCGCACGCGAATGTTCAGCTTCCGAGGGTACTTGATATTGGATCAGTTCTGCTATGGTAGTTCTCTTGTGTATTTATTTATATGCTAACATTGAACCAGAGAAACCAAAGCGACAGTTTTTTATAACAGAAACATGCTTAGAGATTCTTTCGAGCAGTATTTTTATTTCTCTGTGCATTTCTCACGGCTTTTAAATAGTTTACATATTTAATTAAACAATTGTTGAATGGGTTCAGTGTGGTAATGTGGCTAGAAACGCTTTGAGATAAAAACGACTTACGTTAAAACAAGAATTATATTCGTATTTCGTAGCCCAAATCAAATATTAACGCGAGTACACTGGAAGCTACGACAGTTCTGTTAAATTCTTATTGGAATTAAGTAAGGAAGTTCAGTATAATTAATTTCACAATTATGAAATAATACATTTTTTAAATACAGTCAAAAATAGGAAACCCGCCCGCCTGGGCACAAGAAATAAACAAAATGCAACATTTATTTTAGTTCCAGATTTGAATACTAGAAACAATATTTGTCACAAATTTATAGAAATTCTATTATTCAAAATTACCATCATCACTCTCTAATTCCCTCTAATTCGTTTAGGCCGTGTTTGTTACACGCCTGGAGTGGAGTGGATTTCACTTGCTCTAAAGCCTATAGTATAGAAGATCTGTCCATGACTGACTACGACATGAGCCTCACCCTCATGTACTCTTATTTTATCACATTTCAAATGTTTGTTTGAATTAAAATTAATTACGCTCACAAAGGTTACAGTCTGAAAGCGTTGATTGATGCTTGTGTCGAAAAACCATTATTGAGCTTGAATCTTCTGTAAATATTACATTGTTTAGGATACAAAACGCGAGGAAGCCTACACTGCCATCAGGCTTTTCCTGTAACGTGTTTCCTAACTTTTCTTAAAATATTAATAGTATATGTGTTTACAAATGTTTATTATTCACATCGCTATAGTCCGGGAAGTGCCACCATTCGCATGTATTTACAAATTTGATCGGGGCGGAATAGATGGTAGTGGTCTTTGTTGGCATGGCGGGGTAGAAGGACATGAGCTGTCTAAGATTTGACTTTGAAATGTGCTCATTGAGCCTTTAGGAGTTTGGACGTTAGCATTCGGGAGGGTACTTGACACTTTGAATCTTTGGCTCTGAAGAAAGGAAGTCGATGGGACCACGTTTCCGTTTTCCACGATGTCTTGAGGATGTCCCTGAGGGTAGGCCGAATTCAGTTCTGCATACACATGTGTTTGAACATCTTTTGGTTCGGTGTACTCGCAAAGATAAGCTTGTGTGCCAGTGCTCTGGCGATTATTGGCATGATTTGCTTGGTTCGAGCTCAATTCCGAGTATATATGCATTTGTGAATCCGATGGATCTCCGTACTCGCAAATGGGGGCAGTCCTTAATTTGGACCTGATTTGAGCATATCGTGGAGTGACAGGACCAGTGCGGCTCAATTTTGTTGAAGAGGATGTCGAAATATTGTTCGCGTTTGACTTGTATGGTGCAGGATTAGTATCAGTAGCTTTACAAAGCATTGTCACATCTGGTGGACTAGAGAGTGGAGGTGTTTCACGAACATGAATCAAATCATACAAATGGTCGATTGTTTCTTTCGCATCCCAGAAAGAATCCGGATGGGATAATTTGGCACGGAGACCCTCCAAAACGTCTGAGCTGAGTTCGCTTGGCATAGTTTGAACCCCTTTGTCTTCCATTTCAACATCTTCAAATATTGCTGAACGTGGACGGGAGGAGGTATTAACTCCATTGGATGATGATTCGGATTGATTCACAATGTCTGCGTAACTCATAGATGATCCTTTTGACAATACTTTGGCTAGATCACTATGTGTACTTCTACTCATCGGGGATGTTTTTGTGATGGGATTGGCTCGGCGACACAAGTACACCATCATGACTGCTACTAAACAAATCACAATCGCAAATCCGACGGATCCTATTAAAATCAGTAGTAGTCGTATACGACTTGGAGAGGTTGGGCTTGGAGTGGAATACACACTTGGGAGTTCTACCATTATTTCTTGAATGCACTGATCCACTGTCTCATTGCATAATGATTGCCATAGCGGGTAGGGAATGAATACTTTTTCTTTTTCATCCTCGAAATCAGGAACCACATCAATGCATTTTGCACCTTTCCTTGTTGTGTAGCATTTACTGTTGTTTCTGAATTCCTCATAGAATTTGGAATTGGAGCCGGCAGTTTTCAGGAGTTTCGAGATAATGTCTCTTCCACATATACATGGTTCCATCAAACGATTATTTCTCACAATCGCTAGCACCGAATCAGATTGAGTTGTTAGAATAAAATTCGGTTGGAGTTGAGTCCATAAGTTTCCACTAAACTCAGTAACATTAAAATTTGCGGATGAATGAGTAGACAAGTCAATTCCACTATAATTTACAAGGCCGAACGTGTTGTTGACATAAGAAATCCAAGTCCAATCTTTTAACGTTAGTCCATTGGTTTCCACTATACCTATATAGTTTCCTTTAAAGCTGGCATTAACAATGACACCTCCAAATGCTGAACTCTCGAGATGTTCCAGTCTGGAATCAATCCAAGTCATATTCGTTACGCTAGAAGCAACACCTTTACCCCGGATGTTTGTGAAATTCGATTTGCTGACTAGCCATGAATCAATCAAAAGAGATTCCAGGAACGCATCTTCTTCGATTGTACCAACTTTAGCATTTGTAAAGGCAATTTGGTTGATATTATATGCGGAGAACGCCCGGCTGGAAATTATCCCAATGTTTGAGTTCTTGATGTTTAGTTCGTTTAGACTGGATGGGAAGGTTTTGGCTGGAAGCTTTTCAATGTTAACGTGTTCCAAGGTAATTTTCCTCATATGTCGCTCTGCTGATCCAACTATATATGTAAATTAAATTTAATAGTTAGTAAACGAAAACGACTTTGTCAATTTGAACATATAGGTTAGAAACTCATGCTCATGGTACTTGAGAATTGCGCCGTCCTGCAGTGAATACCAAGGACAATTACTTCTATTAAGCGCAGGCCATTAGGTTGACGAAGACCATGCGCCGCTGCTAGAATGAAAATCGTGCAAAATATTGGAGGGCTTGCAAAATCAAAACATTTGATTTTTTCGAGAATTTTTGAAATTTCTAAACGTTAAGACGCAAAACGCCGTATGCAAAATTACATGATACTTTACTAGGTCTATGTCCACTCACCTTACTCATTTTGTCAACAATGACAAAAATGTGCGTGGAGTTGTGAGCGGTTATTAGTTTGCCGCAATGCCATTTTGTGTTTTTTTTGTTGTATCGCTCTAGCGCATGATCTTCCTCAATATAACGACCGGCTTGCCGGGTTAATTCGTGGATCACATATAGCATGAGCCCATTCTGGTTATGGTCACATTAGTGGTTACAATTTGCATTGCAATTTGAATTTGCAGATATTAAATTTAGGAATTTATCTCTTTTCGGGGACGTAGAACTTAAGACCCCAAACTAGGCCTGCCAATGTAATGAGGTCATTGAATGGATCTAAAAAGCTGTTGAGCTTAACACTCCGACGCATTGCACTGATTTGCATTCCTTTCGTATTAGTCAGAGGATTCAGTGAATTAAAATGAATACAGTTGTCCTCATTAATTAGAAGTACCAGCCGAGTCGAAACCATGATGTAAATTATGTGCTTGTTAGAAAGATCAACGGAGTCAAGCATCTCCAGCAGTGAGTTTACTTACCACTTATCAGTTCGAAGGCCTCTTCTCTTATCTCTGTGGAGGACAGGTTCATTAGGCGGAGATCAAAGTATTCACCATTAACAGCTGAGAAGGCCTTGGGTGTAACCACGACTCGATGGCATCTCTCAATTGTCCACGAAGTCTTCCCAAGGAACAATTTGCGCTTATCACCGGCTTCGTACCCCATCAAATTTATGATCTGTGGAAAGTATGCATATTTTACAAATTTTTAAAACAAATGGATAATTGCTTGTAGCAAAGTACAACTTCTAATAATAATTCTGGAAGGTGAGCCGAAGCTCATTTCCCAAATTTGATGGTACTCTCGACTCTCATCATCAGCATTGTTGTTTCTACGTAACTAAGTCTGGTTATAATACACTTTAACATTGCATCGGATATCTTAAAACTATTTGGTTCGCCTGTTTTGAGGGTCTATTGGTTTCTGGGCTTAATTTTCGAATAAAATTGGCTTATGCTTGGCGACGCCCGCATCCGGCATTGCTTTGCAACTCGGTCTTCTAATTTGATCCGAAGCGGAAACCGCAGGCAGGTTAAAATGCGGTTTTCCTAAGCAACTCTTGCTCTCGAAACGAGTTGAAGGCTTATGTCGAGTGATAAAATCTGAGTACTTTAAGAACATATAGTTTTGTCTGTTGAAAGGAAGTGATGCATAAATCGGCCAATGCCATACCATGTTTAGCAAAAAGGTTTGGAAATTCTTAGTGGAAAATGACTGTAAGATTAAGTGAAATATACAAATACGAGAAGTAAAGACCTGAAGAGAGATAAAACCAACAATGAATCGAAAGCTCGGATATTTGCGTTAAGACGGCAATGCTCTGAGTTCATTTTATCACACAACATTTGAACAAGGGTTTCAGGACTAGGTTGCGCAGGAACTTTGTATTAAAGTGTCTATAAATAAAATTCCTAAAAATCTTTGACTCTGAACAAATCCATGATTAGGACCGTAACCTCCATAAGCATCTGTCAAGACACTTCCTAACAATTTGTCACGGCGGAGGATTTGGGAGCTCAACTTTTTCTTGGTGACATTTCAATGCGTCCAGTAATAAACTCGCGTACAATGTACTGATAATGTTCAACTTTTTACACTTAAGAAACCGGAAGTGGATGTGGTTTACTATGTGCAAGTATGCAATTAAAAATTGATTGAAAGCAGAACTACCATCGTATTTGTAGCCCCTAAGCGTGCATCCAGTACGGCATGTGTCTATGTTAAATACAAGAGCTACCGCGAACGTAATCAATATTTACAAATACGGCGTCGGCATGAATAAAACCATAGACATATCTGACGAGTGCACTTTGCACGAGTACGTGTTTTGTACTTACCATTGCATTGGATCTATTTTATTTTTACCCTTAGTTATTCTTTATTGTAGAACAAGTCAGTGATTTTACATAGAAATGGGCGAAAAGATGCAATTTGTGGAATTCTTTGCTTAAAATGTTTTTTTTACACAAACTACTGGATAGAGTCTTGTTGCAATAGAGAACAGGATTCTCGGCTTCGAAAATAGCCATAAAACCGAAGAGGGAGAGAGAGACTAGAGACAAATAGCTGTGTCTCAGAATATAGGTGGGAATGCCACAAGGAGCGTGTTCACTTGAAGAATTCAGAGTTCTGTACAAGTAAAGTACATAACCCCGTGCATTCTAACCAGCCATTCATATTGCTAGCCATTTGAAAATAACTAGAAAGTATTGCAGCGAATGCCTTACTTCTACTTTAAGATAAGTAAATATTAGAATGAGCGTTTTAACAGATTTGTCGGGAAAGGTGGCAAGATAGAATTCGAGTTCCACTGTGTATACACAAAGACCTTGCAAAAATGGTTCATCCGGACTAAATTATGCAAAAAAATATACATCGTACTGTACATTGACATTTGCTTGCATTGACACACTATATCACTGTCGAGCTAGAAAACTGAGGAACACTTGTGATCTAGGGTTTCGGTTTGACTACTTTAAAGTACACGCTCATACATTCAAGGATTCATTTCTATTTGTTGCATAAATAGAACCTTTTGGATGTGTGAAAAGGTGAAGCTATTTTGGGGGATGAATGCATGCATTTGTCTAAGGACAGGCCTAGTCTGATAACTATCATTCCAGAATCAGAATTGATCGAATGCAACTGTTCACTCCTCTAATACTAAGGTTCTACTTTGATTTTGTTTTTCTTGTTTACATTTCCTGTCCTCGCATGAAGCATTTTGTAACAATTGCAGTTCAGCGTGTCAGTATTGGAGTCAGAGTTGGAATAATAGGAAATGGGAAGCACTTTTCCTCTCCGAGTTAGGGTTAGGGAACTAGTTTAATTCCGAGGCACAGGAAAAGTAATTTTGAATTAAGTGGAATAGATGTTGATGACATGAGAAGGGGGATAGACGAGGACAACAGAAATAACACACATCCTTGTGTGTGTCAACCAATGGAAAAGTAATCCTACATTGCATGGGGACGCATGATAACATTTTATCCCTCACACGCCCTTCGTATGTTCTGCGTATAGGAATTTTATGAATTGAGGGTGTCGAAGAACACAGAAGGCTTTTGTAAATGTACATCAGGAGGAGAATTCTAAAACACATGTTCTGAGTGGGAATGTTGAATTATGACCTTTAAAATTGAAAATTTATTTGTTTTGTTATTTCCAAGGATTTGTTCTGTGGCCCCTCTCCTTATTTCTGTTGCCTCGAGTATTTATGCCAGAATATTAGGCTAGGATTCTGCACTAGTTTTCTCTGCTAATATCCTATTGAAATGAAGGACGCTCCCTTGATTTTAATCGCTTCTGTTCTAACTATCCCAAACATCATAACCTCCCTTGGGAGGAATGTTTTTTTTGAATTTCTTTTGGACAGGGACCTTTATTCGTGGTCCCTATACAAATAAATCTGTTCAAAACCAACTCCATTCTTACAATGGTTTCTCAGGAGTAGGTCTAATATTTAAGAAGTACATATGTGATGATCATTCAAAATTCCTTGATAAAATATTTTAAAACTTGATAAGTGCAAGAAATTATGGGCAGCTCAGGGACGTCATGGTTTCAATTGAAATCTACAATCTACAAATGTGTTGAGTTTGGGTAAAATCTCGAACATGTGCCTCATGCATTGTCGTTTTTTTAAGCGTACCTGCTTGTGGCCGAGAGCATAAAGAGCGGAGGGGGCGGACAATTTTTATTTTCCCATTCCCCCAAGTGAATAGTAATTTCAGTACTAAAATTTATATACGGATTTAACATCCTCTATCTAGGTCAGAATTAGTTTGGCCACAAACGGAATCAATTTACTGAAGTAATATTTATGTCCCCTAAACCTTAGTATTATATTTTAACAACTATCTATCTTTGTTTAACAAGTGATAGTTTGACTAGGGTGTTTGCACTGACGACAAGCAATGCTCGGAGCTAGTGCTGTTCATTCATTCAAGAAAGAGCGATAAGTCGGTCCTTTACTAGGGCAGAAAAATCCCTCCTCCATCCAGTAGAATTTTAAGAATGAGGGGTGAATTATTGTCCGCTACGTTCATGCGAGCAAGTGTCAAATGTGAAACCTTTCATCTTGGCGAGCAAAGATTTTGTGGACGAAAAGGAGAATGTTTTCTTCGGAACTCAAAATGTGGAGACTGAGGGTTGCGTTTGAGGGTCTCTTGTGAAGAAGGAATTTGCAGAGGGGGATGTTTGCTCGAAAGGAGTGTATTTTTATTTGAATGACTTGTATAAAGTTTCCGGGTCGGGTAGAAACTTTTCTTTCTTGGTGTTATACACCAAACGCCACACGAGAAATATGGTCTCGCATTTGCTAAGGATAAATGTTTGATTCGTGACTCAAAATTAACCTATGTGAATCCAATTAGCGCAGACCTAAGCATTTAACCCTTACAGAGAGGGACTAACTTATTATACGAGTCTAACAAAAAAAGTGAACTAACCTGACTCTCATCATTGCATTTGCAGGATACTTCGTAGACGTCTCGTTTATACTGGCATTTACAAAAGTCGTTATTCCTGCAAATATCCATTGAAATCTCCAGATTGACTTCGTTCTTTGTAACAATCCTGGCAAGTCGCGAGCCATTAGAATCGTCTACAGGATTTGCAAATATACAGGTGATGAGGCCAAGATTAAAGAGAAGCGTGGGCAGCGATGTCCGAGTCATCTTGAATGAAATTCTAAGAAACGAAGGAGTGCTGACACTTTCTTCGTGAGGAGTTTGCAAGTAGAGAAAAATGCGGTTTCGTGCTGCGTCTTTTTGGCCAGTGATGAAAAATACTTGTTTTAACAAGACTTTTTCATCCTATGAATCTGGGTGTTTTTCAATTGATTCACCATATTTTACATAATGGTCGTCATCGGGCTGCTCTCAATAAACTTGAGGGATGACGAATAAGTGGTTTTGTAAGTCTTTTCCTGTCCGGACTTGGTATACCAAGGTAATTTCTGAAACATTGGTCTTCGTATACAAAGCACTTTACTTGTGGTTTACTAGTCATTATTATCCAGGTCAAATTTTGTGTAAACTGCCTCCAAAATTTGTCACTCTTCCTTTCAATATTCAGAATAGCTCATTCTATTCCTTTGTTGTGTATACAATTTATGCATACATGAATGCACACAGGTTTGCTGACTGGGGTTTTTATTTGGGAAGTTTTATCACACGCACACACAAGACGGCTTCTAGTTGAACCACCTGTTGAATCATTTACAAAAAGTGGACACGGGATAAAAAACACGTTTCAGTTCCATTGCATTGCCTGCACTATTGAAATTGAGCTCGGGAGTAAGTAATTTCACTCTTTGCTTTGCTTTTAGTCGAACGCCCGACTGAGAGGGCGATGGGATGATGCATGCATACCCTGTCGGCTGATTTTTACTGGCAACATTTATATTCACAACCACCACAACTCACATCACAAACAAAACTTATACTTGTTGTTCCAGTTTTCAGTTTTTCATTTTCTTCATGACATCACAGAGCGAGCCGTCTTAAGCATGACTAGACCTCAACTACACATATTACGTCTAGTCACACGTAATGTGATAACTATGCAGTCAACTTTCTTGCGCTGCACAATCTAATGAAATCCCCGACAGGAAACTTTTTCATAATTGATGTCCAGCTATGTAGTTTTCAGGCCCAGAAACTCCAGAAAAGGAATTTTAAGTAACAAAGTGAACGTAAACAAAATGTCGTTACGCACTACACTTTCATTCTTTGTTTACTTCAGCTAATGGTTTAGTGTGGAATTCCTTCATGCAAATTCCGATGAGGATTCACATGGATTTGCATGTAAAGAAAGGCTTGGTTTCTTGTCAGTCTTCTGCACTCCTCCAATTAAAATCTAGTTTTTTTCCTTTCAAAGTTAGTAGTTTTGTTTAGGAGTTTTGAAGGGATGGTAAATCAGACTGGAGGTTCAGAATTAACCGTTCACTCACTCTTCTCTCTTGGCACTCTTAAATGACATTATTAACTAGACAAGTTAGAAATGCGCCCCAGTAGACAACTGACTGGATGTGTAGACTTTGTTGCCTTATAAAAGATAAGCAAAGTCCTAAGGAGGTTTGATGGGATTGAAGCTTTGGGTTGTGTGTGTGTCACTTGTTGGGAGTTGGGAGGAATATTATGTGGATTATACTCCTAATGAACTCTTATGAAGGAAATTGGGTAATTATATTATGTTGTGGGTGGTGGTTGGTGAACGAAACGACGTTAGCCATTAAACGACATTCTTTCCTTGTTTTGTTTTTTATTGCTGCGCTGCGGTTGAAACCTCCTGTTATGAGTCAATATGATCCGCCGCATGCATTTCCTTGACTCTGGTCCAATTATTAGTGCTTTTACTCAACTTCTATTGGCTGGCAATGCAATGCCGAGTTTTGTGATCGCACGCATTGATTTTGATGGTGATGATGACGAAAAACTGCTGCTTTCCAGCAATAACAAAACTGTTGCTCTTAAGTTGAGCTGATAATAAAGTTCGAAGGCAAGAATGGGAATTGTCATAACTTTGAAGTGTCGGCGGCCGTGTATGGCTGACAAATAAGATTTTTGATGATTGAACAAAAAGCGACACATTGGTTTGCTTGGAGCCTAGTAGACGAGATAATGCTTAATAGGGATTTGTGGGTTGATTTTTTATTCTATTCTTTCTTCCCATTCGCTTGATATTTTCCCTTGAAACATAGGACTGAGGAGATTGTATTTCACATTTCTATTCTTTTAGTCTAACCCAGAAGGGAAATCTTCAATTTCCGAATATTTATTACCTGGATCCACATATTCCACAAATGAGCCTTTTCATCCGGCTCATGTTACAATTTGCCAATGCAATGGGCACACACTGGAGACACAACACTTCACTCTTTTTCCTCAGGCACGGCGCTACTCCTTGAGTGTTCTGATTTATTTTAAAGTTTGAATGAGGGGAGTGGAATCGTCGGACGGAACAAGGAAGCAGTAGATAAGTCACATTGATAAACTCAATCGGTCATACACACATGGAAATTAAAACAGTAGGACGTTTCAGTGGATTAAGGTTCGCATACACTGGGGGGTATTTTGCATGAATGGATGAATCCTTACTTGCGCGATAAGCAATAATGTGTTAGGTTTGCCAATAAGCACTCCAATGTTGGATTCAATCTGTACCAATTCTGCCCAGGATATGAGACCAGGGTAGTGCTGCTGCTCGGCACCGGGAAGGATTTACAACAATATAAAAGATAAACCCATGGACGGGAAACGTTTTTGGGAGAAGAACCACTTGTGATGTTGTGGGTTGTGAAGACAAGGATGGAGTGGAGGAACCCAGGCTGGTGTTTTGAGTGTGTCTGTGAAGAAAGACAGGTTTCGTTCATTCCCTGTGTCGGTTTGGTGGGAACTAAAAAATGATTTTGGGTCCTTTCCTTTAGGAAGAACTCAACAAACTCCCCTACATGAGGCCAAGCATACTAAAAACAGTTCTCCCCACACACCCTTCATTTAGTTGGTCTTTTACATGGGAAATCCTGAACACCATCCGATCTACCTCTAGCTCTATCTTCATCCTTGATTCCCTTCAGTACTACTACTCCTATACTTCATCCCTCACCGAAGGAACCAAGTACCTATTAAGAGTAACGTAAATAAAGTAAGATTCGAGGGGGGAGTTTATTGTCGAACGCCTGGACGGGATACGCTGGGGAACAATTTGTTGATTTGGTGGAGAATAGGACCTGTCCTGGACAAAGGGCAGGAGATTAGAAAGAGAAGTTGACCATATTACTTACGATTCTTCCCTTCTCTTCCATTCAAGAATTACGTCTCTTGTTTGAGTTGACTGCACTGCACAGCTAGTAATCTACATCTACTTCACAGGGCACAATATTGCGGTGTCTTTCATATGTTTTAGGAAAGGAATGATGGAAATGAAACACATGATTTGTATTAATTTCGAAGGTATTGAAAATCAGCAAAATGATCAAATGTGTTTGAGGGGAAACGCGTAACATCAAAATGAGTACTCTTATTTTTAGAGGCACAACAAAATTTATGCATTGCTTAATCATCAATTAATCTTTTTACAAGCTGCACTTTTCGCATGCTAGAACTTGCACTTTACGAACCAGATTTAGCTTGCCGCAGAATTATACTCTTTTCTGTTTAGGGTCTGCGTATTTAGTATTTAGGAACAAGAACTAACTACCTGTAAGGAAAACGTTTTGAATCACTCATCCTAATCTTGGTCACATAATAGCTACATGTTTGCAGCTACTAACTAGTAAAGCAGTACACCTCACGTCTTAAAGATCTAAGGAAACAGGTTTAATGTAAGGATGTATATAGTATTTATTGGTATTGGTGGTATAGTTATTGTCCAGTGTCCCCAAGGGTAGAGCAGTAGCAATACTGACTTGGTTATGACACTTGAATAAAACCAAAATTGAAATTGAAATTGAAATTGAAATTGCCTGCACGTTAGGCGAGATGGCCACTTTTTGTAAAAGTAAACAAGTCATTTTTTATCATGTTGCTGTTCCGGTATCAAGCTTTGGCAAAGAGTACTCATCGCTATGAAATGCACATGCACGCCGGCAAAGCAGTACGCTTGATGAGAATTGTAATGTGACATTGCCTGTTAGAAGTCACTTCATATAGCCACATAAGATTCGCTAGTTATTTCTTTTTTTTTGTTCTCGGTGCTTTGCTTTTCTTTCTCGCGAATGGTTCTCTTAATTTAGAGAATACAGATTTACCTGGTTTTATTTTGCATCCTTGAATATTTCCTCTAAAAATGTTCTACAAAGCCATTCATCAGGTTATTTGGCATTAGCAGTGTTTTTTTTATAGATCTGTGGCAAACGGAAACTCTAGTTTTGCGATACCAAAGGACTCAGAGTAAAGCAGTCAAAATTAAAAGCCTTATTACTTGTTTATTCATAAATGCCGATTTCAACACACAAGGAATCATTGTCAAGCGCACGGCTTGAAACAATTGGTGGAAACGAGTAATTCAAAGTATCATAATCACACACATACTGAAATGGAATGTTTGTCGGTCTGTCTGTGTGTGTGTCATCTATCTCCTCCGAAACCCCTGAACCGATTTCAGAGCTTGATAGCTTAAAATGTTTAGGAGGCCAGCGGGCATTCCGTGGGTGGGGTCACGAGTTGACAAGACCTTTGACCTCTGAGTCAGGGCATTGATCTTAACTAAAATGGAAGAAAATCAAAATAAGTGATACGTGATTTTAGAAGGTTCTGATGAGAATTTTGTGAAAGTCACAAGTTGAATTGACATTTAACCTTTGAATTAGGGCATTGACCTTAGTTAAAATTAGGATGAAATCATGGCATGGAACATATGCCATTGCCTGACCTTCGTAATACTGCATGCGAAGGGGAGATGACCAGTCGTCTCGCTTTAAGCGCGACGCGAGTCATCTCCTTCACGTCCAGAAAAGTTCTTTTGTGTCCCGATTTTAGATGTTAGTGTAGGAAAAATTGTAACGATGATAAACCTATAACTGTAGTTCTCAACATCCCAGATTCTTGAGCCACTACCTTTAGTTTTTAACAATCTCTTAATTGTAAGTCCATTGTTACATAGCTCTAGCCCAAACATGTATTTAAAACGTGTAGACTGGGACGAGTGCGGGGCCGAAGGCCCCGCCGAGTGCTTGTTATTGATTAGTTGGCAACTGGACATCACTTCTGAGGCTTACTTCGATATTTTATGCATGACAGATGCGTTGCATTGATAGATAGCTCTGTGGAGAAATTTCTCCTTACTGTTAGTTGTCCAATCCATTTTTGGCGCATTAGACTATGTGTATGTTTTATTTATTGCCAAAGCATTATTGGTGAATTTCCAATTTCCATCCTATTTTTGACAAATCTAGTGTTATCCGTTCTAATGATTTATTAATTGATTTGATAAAACTACCAATTTGTAAAAATCTGAGTTATTACATTAGATCTTATCATGGGCATAAGCTCTGTTAGGGTAGTACAGCATGATGTCGACAATTGTGCAGACCGGAAATTGATAGTAAAAAATTAATGCTTCTTACATTACCATATGAATGTGCGTGATATGATGTGCTTGTCCTTACAGGGAGAAGTCAAAGGAGAGAGAGTTTATTGCAGATTTTATTGCTCGGACGCCAAATACGAGTGGGGAACGTCTAGCCAATTGGCTGCAGCCTGAGTCATTTGTTGACCCGCAGAAATGCCAGGTTGGTTAACCTCGACACTTGAAATGAAATAGCTCATGCTTTTCATAGTGTGGTTATTTATTACGGCATGCAAATTCCCTTATTTTATGTTCACACAACTGCTAAGCGAACATTGCTAATCATATTTTTAATTTTTTTTATGCCTGACGGTCATTCGTTTTAACCTGAACAAATGCATTAGCACATGGTAGATTTATTTCCTTTTTTAGGAAGTAGTTGTGGTATTCTTCAACATGCGTTCTCCCTCGGTTATAATTGTTTTTAAAAAATTCCGGCTAAACTTTGTGTACTAAAATAATAAAAACAAGCGTCAACAACTTATTTGGAAAACAATAACTTTAATTTCTGCTTGGGTGCTTTACCAGGTGGTTCTTCCAAAAGAAAAGTTCAGACGAAACGTACCGTCGGTTCTTATGATTGTGACGAAGGACCAGCACGGGGAGCCAGTTTTTGCTCAAAATCTTCAAGTATGCACTCATAATAATTTTATTTGCAAACTCAAAACGTTGCTCGTCAAAAATGAAATAAAGTTAAAAGCATTGCTGATCCCATCAACTATTAGTGTTTCCAGGAATTGACATTGTTCGAATACTAATATTATAATTTTCAATATTCATTATCTGTTTAGGTTGAATTGAAGGCCTCTTCTTTGAAAGCAGGTCGAATTTGTGGTGCTCCCATATCAACTTACAAAGTGGCTGGAGAAATGCACCCTGAAGTGGAAACTCCATTCCAAGTGACGACAAAGGATAAAATGCGGTATCACGCAATCACAATGATGAAAGTAAGGCCAATTGCTGTATTCAATTTGCTCACTGATCGGCAGCCCAAATTTTACAATATTTTAGTTTTGTTGAACTAACTTTTATATTTTCTAATTTTGTCCATCTTACTTTTCTGCAATGTTCTGTAGTAGCTAAGCTTTTAGAGCGTAATCAAGGAATATTCGCGGTTTTGAATGTCACAATGTTAAATATAAATTTCCACCTTTAAATTGAAATCTTCATTGAATAAATTATTATTTTGCTGAATAACTAATTAACTGTAAAGGTAGATTGCATAGAGTCAAAGTTGTATAATTTTCGCTCATTATCCCAAGGAATACGAGAGCTTCTCCTTCGAAGAACTGCGACTTTTGTCGCCTGCAGCTCACCGGCTATCAGAGTCAATGCTGGTACGATCCAACAACAATGGGACTTATACAATATCTTGGACTCCTGCCAGCAGTGGTCGCTATCATATATGTCTTTCCGTTGATGGGTATTCCATTCCTGAGGTGATTAACATTTCATTATTTAAATTGGTTGATGCTTGAGTTTCAGAATATTGTTAAAACTATAATGCTCAGTCCTGAGGAATACAAACTGCTCAAGTCTTTGGGCCAAGTAAATCCCCCACGTACTTGCGTCCTTAACACCAAAATAACTACCTTGTCGTGGTAAAACATTCCTAATCACGAATTGTACCCAAGATGGAGCAATGACAGTCCTTAACACCTCCAACGTTTTAATAGCTTTTCAATATTTCTAGTCTTCGTGTTTTATGCATCAGGGTCATAATATGTATTGTTCAAATAATCTCTATAACCGAAGGAGCACAGGGTAATTGCTAACCCATTAGCTAGGTAGAAAAGCATAGCTCAAGTTCAGTTTGAAATCATTGGTTCAGCGTTTTCGGCAAGCAAATGTTTTGTGGAAAATAAGCTATCCAAGAATTGACTTGGATCTTTTTCCAATTTTTCTTTATTCCAGTGGTCTTTACGCGTGTGCGTTCTGTGCATACGTGCTTGCAGTGACCTGAATTGAGCTAGGCTTTCCAATGAGCCATTCGGTTAGCATGTGTTCTTCCTTTCGGTTCTTGAGATACTTGAATGTGTTATGCGTCACTCTGTGTGTTTTTTTAATGTTCTGTATTTATAATTATGGTAGCAAAAGTAGCAATGATTTACAGACTGTAATCTTAGCCAAGGCTTGCGGCCTCTACTTTTCTTCCATTTTTTTCTTGACAACAGGCATTTTAATATCCATTTCAATAATTTATTAAAATTGTCGAAAATCCCAATTTGATCTGCGGCTTTCTGTGATCTTATATACTTAAAATCTGTGCGCGTTATTTATAGCACGGAAATATGCTTCCGATGTATCATGTCATGGTGCAATGCAATTGCACACATATGCAGCAACGTGTTGCAGCAAAGTATTTTATTCTTAAAGTATACAATGGTTTCAATTCACAAAATTTTGCTCTAGGTATGTACAATTGAAGTGGAGGAAGCCATGGAAGGAACTTTTGTTACCGCCAAGAAAGTGGACGTTGAATTTTCTCCCGGAATTCCCACTACTAAAATAAGAAAATTTAAAGCCATGGACTCAGCTGGACTTCGAATCAGATGTCATCCTACGTTACAAAGCGAGCAAATTGGGTTTCTTCATGTTAACGGAATCATTAACTTTATTCACGAAATTCACAACAATGACGGAATTTGGGTCAAATTAGATGAAGGCTCTATCCTCGCGCATTGTAAATCAGTCCAGGCTAAGAACCTTCAGTTAGAGGGATGGTGTCTGCAGTTCAACCAGCACCTAGGCAAGACATTTTTGTTTCCGATTGAGGGACCAAAGCCTTTACCTGGGGCTGGACTTGATAAATCCAGGCATTCACTCAGAAAACTACCTGATTTCCCATTTCCTACAGAGAACAGGTAGAATTGCATTTTTAATGTGCATCATACATGCTCTTATTCAATTAATGGTGTTTATATATTACAAGCTGCTCAAAGGTACTTAGGCTGAACGGTAGTCCTGGTCTCTATCAAGTAGTAAAATGCGGTGTAGCTGGTCATAACATTCGCTCTCGTCCGTGCTCGCAGTCTGCCCCGGTAGTGGGAATACTCGCCTTGGGTTCAAAATTTTACGCTACAGATGAGGCAAGTTTTCAACGACTCGAACTGCTACTATAAATAGAACAACACACAACCTCATGTTAAAATAGCCATTTAATTTTTTGAAATAATAACTTAGAAAGGTATAACTGATACTCAAGTTCGTTCATCTAAGTTTCAGCCGAGAATTTTTATTCATTTTATTATTTGCCCTGTGATGCTAATACTATTATATCAACACTATTACATCAATCAATTTCAAATTCATTTAAATATCATGGTTCTTGTATTCACAGTGTTTTAATAGCGAAGGATTGTGGTTGAAGCTGGATATCCCAAGTCAGAAGAAATTTTGCTTTACTAATGAAGGGGACGGCTGGTCACTTGCTGTTGGAAGAGGTGATGTCGTTTATCTCCGGCAGTATGGTAAGTTTTTTAAAGGTTACTTGGATTTAAGGAATTATTGATTACTGTTGCATGTATGTTGCATACAATAGCGCGCTGATTGCGAAAGTCTGTCAAATAAATTATTTTGTGAATTTACGTGCTTATTTGGGTGCCAATGACTCAGATCCAGACACAAATCTCATTAAAGTGTGCATGGTGCAGCAAGTCAAGCCTAACGTAAAATTAGGAAAGGAAACCGCTGCAGCTACAATTTAGTTCACACGTTCATCATCTTTTGAACTCTTTTTTATGTAGAAACAGCCAAATCCAAAACTGGATTTGATTTTTCTGTTGCATCTCGGATTCCACAAAATATATTCCAAGATGTCTCGCCTCCTCCTGCGTTCACTTCCATGGAGTACCCTGGAATAATCGATGGTGCAAAAGGCCTGGAAAGCCTGGGTTCAAGCATCGATGAGGTTGAAGTGACTCCTATTAATGCTGACAATACTGCTGTTCAGATGGAGTCAAGTGAAACAGTCTCCCAACCAAAGAAGGAAGATGGATTTAATGTCGATCCGAAAGGAGAAGTGTTACTTCGGCGGGTACCGGAGGATTCTGAGGCGGCAAAACCAGCAACGATACGATCAAGATCTTCATCCACGTTTGGTGCATTACAGAAGTGGCTTCAGATAGGAAGTGATGGTCATTCCTTTGGCCGATCATCCTCTACATCTCAATCAACTCCCGCTAAACAAGCTTCTTCGGTTATAGAGGCATCGAAAAGTCTTGTGAAGGATCGTATTTACTCGCTTGGGAGCACAAAATCATCAACCATGTCTACTGGGACACAAACATCTCCTTCCAGTGATTTTCTCAGGCCGAATGTCATTCCAACTGATGTGCAATTTACAATAGGATCGTCAGCAAAAGCCTCTGTTAGAACAGCCCCTTATACGTTTGCTTCCAAACCGTCATCTAAACTAGACAGAAAGCATAAATCGATTCCTCGTGCTCGTCCCCCTCGGAGAGACAAAGACAAAGAGCTGATGATCAACTTATCTCGAATTCCTGGGTTTGTGTGCTTGTATTGTATATATTTTTAATTTTGACAACTTTACACGCTAATGGTTTAGTAGCTCATTTTAGTGGTAGATAGAATTTATATGTTTGGCACTATCTTTACAGAATTATATCCGATGCTCCCGTAAAAGCTGCCATTGGTCCTGGTCAAGGCCAAAGCATAAGGGCTGTTTTTGGTGCCATCCTTTGGCATGCAGGGATCATCCATGATGCCATGGCTTGTGCGGCATATTTGCGATTTAGCAAAACGTTTGCAGAATCGTCCGCGTTTTTACAACCAGAGGAAGGATTATCTGCAGGGCAGCTACCTTCAAGTATTCAGTCCAAAGAAGCGAGTGAGGCCAATTCGGCCGGGACTGAACCTTTGGGTGCTCCAGTTGATCAGTCACACCTGCACGACTCTGGAGGAGTGGTTTTGCGTAGAAGCGACTGCAAGGCATCTGGGAAAACTCCATTGCAACGACACTCAGTGGAGGTTACAAGTGCGGCTTTGTACCTTAAATGGAACCCTGAAGTAACTTTGAAACCACTGCATTTTTCACAATATACGTCCGAACATGATGATTCCAGATCTGTGGATGGTGTGAACGTTGGTGTTGAGGGGAAATCCAATGATGTCTTAGCAGAAGCCTCTTCTGAAGTAAAAGATGAGGAAATGAATGAGTTTCCAGCAATAATTGCACTTAAGAAAATTTGGGATTCCACAAAAACTAATTGTGTTGATGCCATGCTAAGAGATCTTCTGGTTTCTGGTGCTGGAATTGATGGTACAATGAAATCTAACAGTGTTAAGTTAAGAAGAGAGAAAAAAAGTACTCGTGGAGGATCAGAAAAAATTAGGGTTCGACGAGAGCGACCACGAGAATTGCAAACCATGGGACGAAGTTTCTTGCTAGGTTCGTCCGTCTTAGTATTATTTGTGAAAACAGGCTTTTGTAATTTAATATGTTATTCTCTTTGCTATTGACTTTAGAATCTGATGAGCAGCAACAGAATTTTGACGAAATGCAACAATGTGAGATGTGTCAGCTGCGATTCTCTAGTAGGGGAAGGACCAAGTATGACATATTAAAACAAAGAATAGTTTTACCCATTTTTCTAGCTTTACAATGCTTTCTATCTAAACTCTCAGGAAATCATACTTTGGACTTTCCTCCTTATGCGAGGGTTGCAGCGAAAGACAATTAAAGATTAAGAAGCATCAATCACCTCATTCTGGTTTGCCTACCCCATTGGAGTTGAGCTTCAAGAATATTTCACCAGCAGAAGTAAACCAGTCCCAAGCTGTGATTTTGAGCAACGCGTTATTTTTATTGCAAATGATAAATGCACCCCTAATTGGGAAACCGAGGAAAGCAGATGATAAGCGGTGTTCTCCTATTGTTACCTCTGAAGGAAAATTTGAATGTTATCGTGCTCTGGGTGTGCAAGAATGTCAACTCAAAATGGATGAAATCCCTTCAAACTATGATTTGTTCAACTCACCAATGCACCAAATGAAGTTTAAAACTAGTAATGTGGATAATGTTGTTCAGGCAAGATCACCTTCGTCCGACTTAACCTCTACCCGTGATCCCAGTCCATTGAAGTCTGAACAAAGCACTCGTAAAAGAAAAACAAGCAATGGTGGACCGAATTTTGGTAATCATCATACACATACTAAAGTGGAATGTTTGTGTGTGTGTGTGTGTCTACGTATCTTCTATCTCCTCCGAAACCACTGAACCTTGATAGTTTAAAATGTTCAGGAGGTCAGCGGGCATTGCGTGGGCGGGGTCACAACTTGTGACCTTTGACCTCTGAGTTAGGGCGTTGACCTTAGCTAAAATAGAAGAGAAACATGCCATTGTCATTAGAATGTTATGCTGAGAAATTTTTTTGAGGTCACAACCTGACCTGACCTTTGGCCTCTAATTATGGCAAGGAAGAAGACGAGTCGTCGCGCTTGCGCGAGTCATCTCCTCTATGTAAAACAAAGTGTGTACTACAATTGTATGTACCGCTATTAACGACGAAGATGCAAAATGTACATCAAAAAACCGTTTGTCTAGCTAATGCCCTAGACTTTGGTGGTGCAAGCTTTAAACTCTTACAGTTGATTAACCCAAAACATGTTCTAAATAAAACCTACAATAGCACGAGTCCGGAGCCGAAGGCTCCGGCGAGTGCTAGTATTTTAATAATTGCGATCAGTAAAATCAAAATAACCGATTACGCTTGTCTGGTTTCAAATATTCAACACTTTGCTTGATTGACGTTGCGAATATGGCGCTAGTCATTTACTTTTAAGCTAACAATGGAGTCCCGCAACATGCGCAGCACGGAATCGGTGGAGACCATTATGGGGAGGAAGACCATGGTCTAGAATGGTGTTGTGCAAAATATTACGTCTGCGAAATGAAAACCCGATTTT